>CM042011.1:138805628-139065628 GCA_023525715.1 Cichorium intybus | reverse complement strand
ATCTTGGGCATTTCTATATACCTATAAATAAGGAAACAATATAATTTTCAATCAATTTGAAGATCGAAACAAAAATTACAGACCGTCTTCTCAATTTGGGTTCAATTACGATTTTACAGTGACGATTGGAATAAAAGCTAGCATAAAAACGATTTATGGGAATGAACATCGATCATCAATTGGAATTCTTGCGATTAAGAAGAAAAATGTGAGATTACTACCCATTCTCTAAAAATGATTAAATAACATGCAAACAGATTCAAGGAATTAGGTACAATATAACATATACACATCCATTCTCTAAGAATGGCCTAAGCTACATAGTAACTAACCCATTCTCTAAGAATGACGTATACTTCATGGTACAAAAGAGCTATTAGTAAAAACGACACCAAATCAACATCTGTATCTTCACAGTATGGAAAGCTCATTCTCTGAGAATGACCCATTATCTGAGAATGAACTTGAACCATTCTCATAGACATTCTCTGAGAATGACTTATAGCAAAAGCGACACCAAATTAATGTCTGTATCTTCACAGTATGGAAAGCTCCATTCTCTGAGAATGCTCAATTCTCTGAGAATGCCCAATTCTCTGAGAATGCCCATTCTTTGAGAATGAACTTGAACCATTCTCATAGACATTGTCATAGAACGCCTCTCCAAAATCCAGAAAAAAAAGGCGGAGATGAAATTTTTTTGACGAACAGTTGTACCAGGTTCCGATCGATTAACTTTGCGAATTTTATACCAGGTTCTGATCGATTAGCTCTTTTATTTGCAGTTGCCTCTCCAAATCACCGTCTTTCTCTCTCTGCTTTGCGACATCTCCGAGGATTGTAATCGACGTTGTTTCGTGGCCGTCGGTACCAAGCGATTCTCACCTAGACATGGATGAGGGCAATCGATCACAATCAGATGCATGGTAGAGGCTCCGTGGGTGGTGATTTTAGATGCTGTGGTTCGATTTCAGGCGACAAAAACCGAAGAAACAGCCACACCGCCGCTGCCGGCGGCGGCGATTGCTGACGGAGGGTTAGTCGATCAATTGTATGGATTGTAATCGGAGAAGATGGAATCAGAGATTCGATTTTGGGATGAATTTTATGGTTTGGGTAATGGATGATCTAGGGTTACAACAATTCCTTAATTATAGGCGTAATATCAATTTGTTTACAACTTCCCAAATTGCCCTCATCAAATGATTGGTCCAGAATTGGTCCTACAATCACACAATATTTAGAAAATGTATTTGAACATATATATATATATATATATATATATATATATATATATATATATATATATATATATATATATATATATATATATATATATACACTAGTTGTAAGACCCGTGTATTACACGTGATGATAAAAAATTTATTAATTAAGAATATCTAAACATTAATAATTTTACATAAAAAATTTGTTTGTGTATCGTGACATCTTGCTTTTGATTTTTACTATTACGACTTTATATTTTGATAAATAAAATTGATTATGAGAATGTCACCGATACTAAAATCAAATTCACTATTATGATTGGAATCGTTCTTCAAAATATTATGACGTCAATTGTCTCTGTACTGTCTCACAAATCATTCTACACTTTAAAAATAATATGATATTAAAAACAATTAATTTTGATATTGATAGAGAACAATTAATTTTGAAATTGAATGATAATTAAACCGATCATTAAGGAGTTAGAAATGTTTCAAACAAATTAGTTTGTTTAAGAAATCTAAAATTATGAGAAAATGACATGTGGCAAATTTAATGAGGAGATGACATGTGTCTTTGAGTTACTTATTTATTAAGATAATATATATATATATATATATATATATATATATATATATATATATATATATATATATATATATATATATATATATATATATATATATATATATATATATATATATATAATGAGGATCGTGTAGGAACCCAAAATCCGGTAAGAACCGCGAGGACAAATCTGAACCTTTAATCTTAAAAATTGGGTGGATTAGATTCAATATGAAAAAATGACACATCTTAAAAGTTTGAGGTGGTTAGTTGTCTAAAAATTAACTAATAGGTTGATAAGACAAATTGATAAGGTTAATATATTAATCTGATCGAGTACTTCATCACTATTGCGACACTTGTCATAATCTCGTTTGTTGGATTTTTTATTCCATCAACTTTGTTTTTGAGCAATAATTTTTTTTTCTTCGTAAAAAAATTCTGAAAAACCAATGTTTTTAAAATTTAATTCTCTACAAAACAAGCACCATCATGAAAATTTGAAAATAAATATATTTTTTCTTTTTTATTTTTATAAAAAATCAAAAATTTAAAAAAATTCCAAAAATTATGATAATTTATGGGATCATTGCAAATATTATATTATTACGTTTGAAAAAAGAATTTTTTGAAAAAAAGGTTTTTTAAGTGTTTATTTTTATATTTTTAAGTAAAAAACTCATCAAAATAGCAAAAAAAAATATACATGATCCAAGAATATTAAGAACCAAAATATGTTTTATGATTCAAACTGTTATAAACTAGTTATTTTATGAATCAAAAATTATCAAAATAACAATAAAATATATATGATCCAAAAGTATTAAAACCAAAATTCTTTTTATGATTCAAAACTTATGATCCAATATTCAAAATTCGTTATGATCCAAGATCCAAAACTCATTATGATCCAAAACGAGTTAAAAAAAATATACAACGACAAAATGATTCAAAACTTATGATCCAAAATTCAAAATTCGTTATGATCCAAGATCCAAAACTCGTTATGATCCAAAACGAGTTAAAAAAACATACAACGAGAAAAGTAAAAAAAAAAAGAACTTGAAAAATAACGAAAAAAAGACAAAAAAACTGAAAAAGTAAACAAAAAAACTTAAATAAAAACAAAAAACTAAAAAAAATAAAAAATCTGGAAAAAAAAACAAAAAATAATATTTAAAAAAATAATAAAAACTAAAAAAAAAACGGTTAAATTATGTTATACGGACGTGAGTAACATATGATCGTATCATCGAGTCCGTATTTTGTTCTGTGGATGTGTGTCGCACGTGATTGCGTCACGTCGAAGGAAGACATTTGACATTATTGCCTTTAGAAGAGTGATTGGAAAAGAAGAGTTATCGCGGTTCCTACCGGATCCTAATCATATATATATATATATATATATATATATATATATATATATATATATATATATATATATATATATATATATATATATATATATATATATATATATATATATATATATATATATATATATGGTTGGGTTCAATAAGCGACTAAATTTATCCATGGTACCAAGGACTCTTCTTGATCGTCCCAATCAAAATCATTAACGGCCAAAAAATAGGTTGTAAATTTGGTATTGCGACGCGTATGTAGAGAATTAGAACAAAAAACCTAGTTTGTTTTTGTTTCTTAAATTTTTCGACATTATTCTTTTTCAAAATTAAAAACTGAATATACCAAAAGCTTTAATTTTTGGTCCTCTGCAAACAGACATCCATATTGATATATAAAAAAACTTTTTTTCATGAGTATAGCACGTCTGAATTCACAAAGTGAATATGAACTGTAGACTTATGAATCTGAGTAATTTACTATTAAATTTTTTACTACTTCAACATTTTCACCATTTGTAAATAATATATTATAATTCACAAGTGAATTTACTCATATTCACATGTCAATGTCATATGGTATTGAGAATTTATTTGGTAATATAATCTGAGAAATTTTTTTAGAAAATTTTTACTACTTTGACATTTTAACAATATACATTAAATTTACTCTGATTCACAATCGTATTTACTCACTTTTACAAAAAAAATTTACTCATATTCACATGACAATATCATAAGATATTGTGAAATTACTCCAAAATATTAATCTAAGTAATTTACTTCAATTTGTTTTACTAATTCAACACTTTAATAATTTATAATAAATTTACTATGATTTACAAGTGAACTTAACTCACATTCACGTGAAAAAATATATAGATTCACATGTCAAAAATCATATGGTATTGTGAATGCCAATAATGAATAAAACACAGTTCAGATTCGCATGTCAAACTCTACCAGCTGAAATTTAAAAAAAAAATCATTTTTTGTATATTAATATGAATATCTATTTGTAGAGGACAAAAAGTTATAAACTTCTATAAATTTGGATTATTTTTGATAAAAAATAAGCCTTAAAAATTAAAATAACAAAGTGGATTTTTTTACGATCCGGTGCATGTGCATCCACCGTAAGTTGAACAATCGTGTGGATGAGATTAGTCATTGGTACCATGCACCGGATCGTAAATTGAACAATCGTGTGCATCTACAGGATTGTTCAACTTACGGTTGTTCACCTATAACCGGATCGTAATTTTTTGTTTGAATTTTTTTATATGATCGAGTTATAGAGAGAACCTAAATAAATAAGAGAACATAGGAACTTTATTTCAACATAATAAATTTCAAACAAAAAATTACACCCAAAGTTTTTGTTTTAGTGAGTCTAAGAGATATATAAAAAATCAATTTTTTTAATATTTATATTTATATGCATATAAAAATTCACATGTATATGTATATATAAACTATTCTTAAAAAAGATACTTCAATTTGACGTATATACAACATCTAAGAGTTTTTAAATAAAAATCATTTTTTGCATATGCATATGTTATGAATATTTTATGAATATGCATATGCATATGCAAAAAAAAAAAAAAAAAAAACTTTTAGTAGCAGTTTAAGAAAAAATTGGGTATATATATATATATATATATATATATATATATATATATATATATATATATATATATATATATATATATATATATATATATATTGAAGGGTTTCTATGCAAGCAATGAACACAAAAATTCATATGGTTCACATGCAACCCTAATATGATCTATGTTTTCTTCTATGAAGATAATAAACTAAAAACCTAAAGGATACAATTCATTTCTAAAGAAGAATTAAGAAAACCAACCTTTGATCTTATGATCCTTCAAGCAAGCAGCAAAGAGATCCTGCCTCAAATGCAAGTCACACCCAAAAGATGGTAGAATCAGTCCAGCAGAGTTATCACAGAGATAGGGAGGCGTGGGATTTAGGGCACCCAGGGGGTTCCATATATAGCCTCCTAGGGTTACACATGAAACCCTAGAAAGCCTCCAAGTGGACTAGGCTTTTGGCCACTTGGACCAGACTTCCCAAACCCTAATTAGGGTTTCGCCAAAACCCTGGAGGAGCCTCCAGGGTGGCGCCAACTTTGCCCCAGGTTTTTACCTGGCCAGTTATTCAACTATTGAATAAATGCCAAACCAGTCCCTGCACCTTTTAATTAATTAATTTAATCACTAAATTAAATCCAATTAATTCTAGATTAACACTTAATTAATTATTATAGTTTCTAATTAATATATTCACACTTAAATATATTAATAAACCATATATTTATTTTCTATTGATTTATTAATTAATAAATCAATTATTCTCTCTACTGAACTATACATCTATTCATAAGATAAATACAATTATAAGTAATGGCTTAGACACTTAATCCAACAGTCTCCCACTTGGATAAGTCTATGACTTTAATTGTCTGAACTCTGACCCAGTCAGTTCTGTCCAAAGATAAGTGATCTGATGATCCTCCGTCCAACAGGATATTTTCAGACTCAAGACATGGACTAACATCAATCTTGGTCTGACACTCTGTTTCTCGATTTCTGATTTGCATATGACTTTAGAGACTACTAATTGAACACATCAATTAGACCCGGTTGGCCAACACTTTCAGTCAACTTCAAAATCATCGAGAGGCCTACAGATATCTGTTTCCCATCGGGTCAGGGGACGGATAAGTTTCGACTTATATGTCCATATCTTTTGCGGGTCCAAATACATACAACAATGCGTTTTATAACACCGAGTTACTGGCGCGTTTTCACATTGTCAATAAGCACTTGTATCGCAAGTAACAGATCATATCTCTCCACTTAAAAATCACCGGATATTATCGTCTTAACATTGCTCGTGATATAATCCATGAAGCAATCTGTTAAGCGCGGGTTTATCCAATACTCAAATCTCTATTTTCTAAGTACTCATGAACGTTGCAGCAGTCTTACTGCAATGTCTAACTCATTAGACAGTCTGCAACCGATTCATGACAGTCTTTGGTCACACTTACTTCCTAACAGTATGATCGACTATGGAGTTTTAAATAATCTAATTATTAAGGAAGTTAAACATGCAAATATAGAAACACAGAAATAAACAATTGACAAAGGCGGTAACAATACTCATTTATAAATCTCAATTATAAAATCACCGAGTCAATTACATTTATACTGTTGCAAGTTTCTAACCTATCTAATCACTAAAACTAATATCATCCTTCAGTCCAATGCTCCTGACATGCTGATTGTGCTTGATCCTATTTAGAGCCTTAGTCAAAGGATTTGCAGGATTGTCTTCTGATGATACCCGCTTAACCAGTAAGTGCCATTCTTCTACTTGATGTCGAATGTAGAGGTACTTTCTTTCGATATGCCTGGACTTTCCATGGTCTCGCGGTTCCTTTGTCAAGGCGACCGCTCCTTCATTATCACAGAAAAGTTCCACCAGCTCCTGAATGCTCGGGACAACTCCAAGGTCCCCGATGAAATTCTTCAGCCAAGCCGCTTCCTTAGACGCTTCACTTGCTGCAATGTACTCTGATTCGCATGTTGAATCAACCACCGTTTCCTGCTTGGAACTTTTCCAAGTGACCGCTCCACCGTTCAAAAGAAATACCTAGCCCGACTGGGACTGTCCACTGTCCCTATCTGTCTGGAAGCTGGCATCTGTATATCCACTCACTTTTAACTCATCACTGCCACCAAGGACTAATACCATATTCTTTGTCCTTCGTAGATACTTGAGTATGTTCTTGACTGCAATCCAATGTGCTTTTCCAGGATTACCCTGGAACCGACTAACCATGCTCAGTGCATAGGATACGTCGGGACGAGTACATGTCATAGCATACATGATCGACCCTACTGCCGAAGCATAAGGCACTCGACTCATTTCAGCTATTTCCTCATCGGTACTCGGACTTTGAGTCTTACTCAATTTAGTATTATTTTGGATTGGTAACTCTCCCTTTTTGGAATTTTCCATGTTAAATCTCTTTAACACCTTTTCCAAATATGTACACTGGCTTAGACCTATCAATTTTCTCTTTCTATCTCTAAGTATTCTTATCCCGAGAATATAAGCAGCTTCCCATAGGTCTTTCATGGCGAAACACTTCCCGAGCCAAGCCTTAACATTTTGCAACGTCGGAATGTCGTTTCCCATGAGCAGTATGTCATCAACATACAGCACCAGGAAAGTGAGTATACTCCCACTAGCCTTGACATATACACATGACTCATCTTCACTCCTAGAGAAGCCAAACTCTTTGACTTTCTCATGGAAGCAAAGATTCCAGCTGCGAGATGCTTGCTTCAACCCGTAGATTGATCTTTCAAGCTTAAATACTTTATCAGGGTGCTTTGTGTCTACAAAACCTTCTGGCTGACTCATGTAAACATCCTCAGTCAGTTTCCCGTTAAGGAAAGCGGTTTTGACATCCATCTGCCAGATTTCATAATCATAAAATGCAGCTATGGCAAGAATTATCTTGATAGACTTAATCTTGGCTACTGGTGAGAAGGTTTCATCATAGTCAACCCCCGGCGTTTGAGTGAATCCCTTCACAACCAGCCGAGCTTTATAAGTATGCACTTTTCCATCCATGTCGGTCTTCTTTTTGAAGATCCACTTGCATCCGACTGTCTTTCGACCCGGTACATTGTCAACCAAGTTCCAAACTTGATTGTCATACATGGAATTTATCTCGCTGTCCATTGCCTCTTTCCATGTTACAGACTCGGGGCCTGCCACTGCTTCACGGTAGTTAGTTGGCTCATCCAAATTAGTCAATGTACGATCACTGACTAACGTGTCACCGTCCGAAGTAATATGGAAACCATAGAACTCGGGTGGCATGCTAACTCTACCTGAAAGCCTAAGGGGCAACGAACTGTCGGTGGGTCCAACAGGAACTTCTTCCTCATGTTGGTTGCTAGTTTCTTCCAAGGTTGTTTCATCGGGCATCTCCTGAATTTCTTCGAGATCGATCGTACACCCACTGTCCTCTTTGGATATGAGTTCTCTCTCTCTCGAAAGAACCCCCGTCTTACTACAAAGACCACGTCCTCGCTCGGTCTGTAGAACAAGTATCCAAAAGACTGTTTCGGGTATCCGATGAAGAAACACCTCTCACTTCTTTCTGCGAGCTTATCTGAAGTATCTCGTCTCACGAAAGCTTCACAGCCCCAGACTTTGATGTGTGCCAACGAGGGAACTTTCCCCATCCACATCTCGTGCGGTGTTTTCGCAACCTTCTTGGTTGGGACAAGATTTAGGATATGGGCGGCAGTCTCTAAGGCATACCCCCAGAAATGGATTGGAAGTGAGGCTTGACTCATCATGGAACGAACCATGTCCAATAAGGTTTGGTTTCGCCTCTCAGCAACACCATTCAGCTGAGGTGTTCTTGGAGGCGACAACTGTGAAACAATTCCACATTCCTTGAGGTAATCGAGAAACTCGATACTAAGATACTCACCGCCTCTGTCGGATCTAAGCATCTTTATCTTTCTGCCCAATTGATTTTCCGCTTCATTTTTAAACTCTTTGAACTTTTCAAAGGTGTCCGACTTATTCTTGATTAAGTAGACATATCCATATCTACTAAAATCATCGGTAAAGGTCACATAGAACCGCGTGTCATCTTTAGTGGTTGTTCTGAAGGGACCACACACATCAGTGTGTATGATATCCAACAGACCTTCACCTCTTTCAAAGGATCCTTTGAATGGTGATTTTGTAATCTTTCCAAGTAAGCAAGATTCGCACACATCATCCGACCCGAGGTCGAATGATTCCAACACTCCCTCCTTTTGGAGTTGGGCGATGCGTTTCTTGTTTATATGGCCAAGGCGACAATGCCACAGACATGCCTTTTCTACACTGCTTGAAGTATCAATAGCTAAAACATTTTTACCATAATTATCAACACACATAATAGATTCATACACTCCATCACAAGGCATAACATTAAATATAAAAACATTATTTTTGAAAACAGAAATTGAACCATTCAATTTATTAAACTCATAATAAAAACCTTGTTTAAACAATGCATGAAACGAAATTATGTTCTTTGCCATATTAGGCGCATAGCAACAATTATGTAAATCTAATCTAACTCCACTACTTAGCATTAGTCCATTAACACCGATCTTGGTAACAGGTGACGTTCGCCTATTGCCCATGACCAGGTTCAGTCTGCCATGCTCCAGCTCCCTACTTTTCTCTAGGCCCTGCAAATCAGAACAGATATGAAAACCACATCCTGTATCAAGGACCCAAGAACGAAAAAAAGATGAGTTATTAGATATAGAATACGTACCTGCCTGTGACGGTTTCACTTACCGTCCTTGATGTCCTGCAGATACGTTGGGCAGCTCCTCTTCCAATGACCCTTTTGCTTGCAGTAAAAGCAGTCGGCCTCTTTGGGGTTCTGAACATGTGGAATGCCGGAAGACTTGCCTTTCGGGGAACCGCTAGATGACCCGACATGAGTCTTTTTCCTCCAGTTCTGCTTAGGAGGGCCTTTCCGTTTCTTTCCTTTTCCAGAGCCAATAGCCAGGACATGCGGGTTGACAGGGAGCACAGCCTTTTCCTTCATCCCGTCCTCAGCCGTACAAATCATGCGGTGTAACTCAGCTAGGTTAGCCTGGTTGTTGTTCAAATGATATGCCAGTGTGAACTGGTCATAAGAACAGGGCAAGGAGTTTAGCACTATGTCAACTGCTAAATCCTCATGGACAGGCATTTCCAGCTTCCTAAGCCTTTCAACATAACTATGCATCCTCTGCACATGTGCACAGATGGACTCGCCCTCCTTGGGCTTGCTGTTAGTGAAAGCTTTTACAACCTCATGCCTTTCGATGCGCTCTTGCTTAAGGAACCTTTCCGCGAGCTCTTTGTGCATCTCGTAAGGCCAATAGTCCTCATAGATACGCTGCAGTTCAGGGTTCATAGTAGCGATCATGATGCAAGCCACTTTGGTTGCATCATCAGAGTGTTTAGTGTACGCAACGATTTCCTCAGGAGTAGCGGTTTCAGTGTCCACATCAACAAGCTCGGTTTCTAGAACATACTCTTTGTGTTCAAACCTTAGAGCCATTTTGATGTTGCGGATCCAGTCATTATAGTTAGTGCCGTCTAACGTCACCTTTGAGCATAATGACAGAATCGAGGTGACATTACCGTGATTTGAGTGGGGAACGGATTGGTCAGAAGACATCTGAACAAGAAGAAGGTAGTTTTAATTAGATATAATAATAATAATAATAATAATCCTTATATTCACCCAAGAATAAATATAAGGCTAGGATCCTACAATAACAATCTACAATACCGAAAAGGGATGCCGTAATCAATATTGTAAATTTTATAAGGTAGGCGAATGACGATTCAGCCAATTCTACCCGCGGAAACATAATCATATTATAATGGAATTCCTAGTTTCATTGAGATTTACCGAACTATTCGATAGCATGTTTTAATCTTGGGAATGCCCCACTGTTTGTGACTGGGATACCGAGGATCACAAACCGGGTGTGAATAACTGCAAATTGCTTGGTACTCTTGAAGTCAATTGCCATCTCTAATTAACGTGCCTGTTATCCACACACGCTCCGTTAATAATGACAAAATCAAGAAACCCATTGCGACTCTTTGCGGACCCCAGTTGGCGTGCCGGTAAACCACACACGCTCCACCAACGTTCCACAAGGTGCAATGTGTAATTTCATGGATTAGCACCAATTCACATTTTTAACCTAAAGTAACTAGATTGGGATTTGTTTTAGGGTTCTAGTACTTTCAATTATAGCATTATACTTTTAAGAGGCTTAGCGGTTCTATCATACCCGTTCGGCTAACGACACTCGACTGACCAGGAGAGCGGTGGATAAGAGTAGATACCCATTAGACTAATATTTTATAGTCAGTCGCCTTATACCCTCTTTAGAAGACAGTTTTGTGAATGAGGCCTACTAACGGTAGACTAACTAATTTTCTTATATATATTAAATTAAATTTTAATCATAAATACATATAAGATATATTTTAATCTTATTAAAATATTTTAGAATTAATTTTATCTTAATTTTCGCAAATTTTTACTAATTTTTTGAAAATTTTAATTAATTCTTTAAACTGATTTAATTGGTATTTTAATTAATCAATTAATTAAACTAACTAAAACTAGGTTATATATTACCAAATTAATCAAATTAATTTTTCTATAATGGTCCTTGTGATTCTCGAAAATTACAAGCCAAGCAAGTAGGTTCAAGTTATTTAATTAATCTTATTACCAAAAATAACAACATACAATTATGGCAAGCAAATCAAGCAATCAAGGGGAACCATTAGGGCATGGCGGCTAGGGTTAGGAAACCCTAGCCAAGCCGTCGACTTTCATGCCTCCCAAGGAGGTATTTTCGAAAAATACCTCAAGGCAAGAATCAATCTCATGCAGTTTATATCAATTCACAAGAAAACAGCCTAAGCTCTGATACCACTGAAGGGTTTCTATGCAAGCAATGAACACAAAAATTCCTATGGTTCACATGCAACCCTAATATGATCTATGTTTTCTTCTATGAAGATAATAAACTAAAAACCTAAAGGATACAATTCAGTTCTAAAGAAGAATTAAGAAAACCAACCTTTGATCTTATGATCCTTCAAGCAAGCAGCAAAGAGATCCTGCCTCAATTGCAAGTCACACCCAAAATATGGAAGAATCAGTCCAGCAGAGTTATCACAGAGAGAGGGAGGCGTGGGATTTAGGGCACCCAGGGGGTTCCTTATATAGCCTCCTAGGGTTACACCTGAAACCCTAGAAAGCCTCAAAGTGGACAAGGCTTTTGGCCACTTGGACCAGACTTCCCAAACCCTAATTAGGGTTTCGCCAAAACCCTGGAGGAGCCTCTAGGGTGGCGCCAACTTTGCCCCAGGTTTTTACCTGGCCAGTTATTCAACTAATGAATAAATGCCAAACCAGTCCCTGCACCTTTTAATTAATTAATTTAATCACTAAATTAAATCCAATTAATTCTAGATTAACAGTTAATTAATTATTATAGTTTCTAATTAATATATTCACACTTAAATATATTTATAAACCATATATTTATTTTCTATTGATTTATTAATTAATAAATCAATTATTCTCTCTACTGAACTATACATCTATCATACACCTATGAGGGCAACCCAAATGGACTTTGCTTTTATTCATAAGATAAATACAATTATAAGTCATGGCTTAGACACCTAATCCAACATATATATATATATATATATATATATATATATATATATATATATATATATATATATATATATATATATATATATATATATATATATATATAATGTTTTCTCTTTTTTTAAGAAATGATTGAAATAATCAACTTCCTTTCCTATTTTTATGGCATTCCAAATATTTGCAAAATCAAATTCAAAATCAACATATACACAAAACCCTCCCAAGGTTGCAGACGAAAAAATGATACAGACGCATAAAAGAGGCAGCAACTCATGACAACCGCTGATGTTGGTTGCCAGAACTGAAGAAAGATTTCTCGGGGGAGAAAGCACGTGACAGAGGGAAAAAAAGAGAGGAAAGGGCAGTAGCCGAGAATGAAAGAGAGAGAGAGAGAGAGAGAGAGAGAGAGAGAGTGTGTGTGTGTGTGTGTGTGTGTGTGTGTGTGTGAGATTGAGGAAGAGGGATCATTGATTATTTCAATGAACTACGTGAAAAATGAGATATTATGATGAGACCTGCAATGCATATCATCGACATAGCCTCACCTCCTACAACGACATGTTATCAGAATAAGTAATTTTCGATTTTTTATGAACACTCGTTCTTCGGTGAGGACTTTTTTTTCCAACACCTTGTGTGGGAGGAGAAAAACTTACTATTATAAAATTGTCCCGAGTAAAAGTCGTTGACATAGTTAAAAAAAGATTAATATTTATTTAAAATTTATCTAGATATACAAAATTAATCTATGACATTGTTTTTGCCTATTGCAACAACATGTCATTGACATACTTATATGTTTCCCTATATCAAAACTCAACCTCTGACTGTTTCTTTAAACACGAACTCAGCCTCTTCTGTGATATCGTAAATATGTATTCTTGATGCCCTTTTGTGCAGTTCTTTTCCTCCCCTTGAATAGATTGACACTAATTTTTCTATTATTTCCATATTAATGTTTAAAGCGACGGGTCCAAATTTCCCCCTCCCCCACCCCCTGCATATAAGCAAGGTACTTCTTCATTTTTTAGTTATCATTGATTTGCGATTTTAGTCCTTTCAATTGTAGATTTGCGATTTCAGTCCTTTAAACACGAAGTTAGCCTCTTCTGTGGTATCGTAAATATGTATTCTTGATGCCCTTTTGTGCAGTTCTTTTCCTCCCCTTGAATAGATTGACACTAATTTTTCTATTATTTCCATATTAATGTTTAAAGCGACAGGTCCAAATTTCCCCCTCCCCCACCCCCTGCATATAAGCAAGGTACTTCTTCGTTTTTTTAGTTATCATTGATTTGCGATTTTAGTCCTTTCAACTGTTGATTTTGGTCTAGATTTCATGAGTATTCCGTGGTTTAGGTTTACGTTGTATAAAATTTTATACTTTTTATATAATAATTTAACTTTTAGCTTCAAGATTTAATTGCTCTTATTTGAAACCTTTGGTTTTCAAACTATTAGTGTTAGAATCACAAACTCACTAAAACTTATACTGGTTTAGGTTTGTTGGGTTTTGATGGCAAAAACAACAAACGTAAATGCAACGAAAACTTGGTCACAAACAATATCAAAACCCAAACAAAGGATCACATGTTTGACAAGTCATGCAACATGTAATTTTAAAAGGAAGATTATGATTTATACCTTATAGATGTTAGATTAACTAGCGTCCAACGTAGCACTCCTCTAATGAAAGTTGCACCCCAAAGAACAAGATTAAGGACTTCACAAATCACTTCTCAAAATCATGGCCTTCAACCCTCCAAACTGTGAGACTCCTTCACGGTTTGTTAAGCTCCAAGAAACCTCAAGATATTCCCTTTTTGTCTAGGTTTTGCAACCATAGGGTGGAGATGAAACACTAAAGGAATTAGAAATCAAAGTCAAGCAAGAGTGTGGTGGAATGTTGGTGTTAAATGACGACTCCCTAGGGTTTTCCTAGGGTTAATGGAGGCCAATCAAATAGGAGAAGGGAGGAGTGAAACTGGCGGCCCATGGAGGGGAAAATTATGTATATATTTTGACTTGCTTGTTCTTTAAGTTCTCCCACCTCCTTTATCTATATTGGAGGCAAACCGTAAATCTTTTAGGCTTTATCTACGGCTTTTTTCAAAGGCTTTTCTAAGGCTTTCACTAAACCCAAAACAACTTTGGATTATTCTTTTTAACCCCTCATTAGTTTCTAGTTAATACACATAAAATGACAATTAATAAACTAGTCCCCCGTAATCTCCCCTTTGTTTATTTTGTGACTAATAATATTTTGTATGTAACCCAAAAAGACCATATTGTTTATATAGATATCATGTACTGGTTGTGAGATTGGATATTTTTTCAACACTCTACTACTTGCACATAGCTCAACAACTGTACAGACTCTTTTCATAAACTTAGTATAGTGTATGGCATGCAAGACTAGTAATGTATTCATATATGAAGGTGTAAATTAGTCCTACGTGTAAGTGATTAGAATCCGTTTGTTTATGATATCCATATAAGCATGATACATGGATTCTTGTGAAACTCAAGCGTTGAAGATTGTGTTTCTCCATGAACATTTGTGGTGATTACAACATACTTCATGATTGATCTCTTACCAATTCAGTCTAAGCTCACTAAATCATTTGATGTTAGCACCATATCATCGAGGGACCTACATATATCGCTTCTCTTGTTAAGGCAGAAAGAATAAATAAATATTGACTACATAGTCATTGCCTACATATAATGTCCTACCTAATATTCCATATATGTTTGCCAGTTACGGACAACGATATAAAACACCAAATCTTAACAAACATTAAGCAAGAATGCCATACATCTTTATCTGAAGGATATATGATTTTTTTTTCATCTTAGAGTTACTTGTGATAGTTTATATGAAGTAATCTCTAATTGTGTGTCACTCTAATTTTTTATATCTATCCAGTACATATGAGTGTTAGTCATATCACTACGTTATATCTATGTACATGGATAATATACTAATACCTCATATCATTCTTAAATCATTACTTACTTGTCTGAAAAATAGAAGGAGGCTATGAAAGAGAGATGAAATCCATGTATAAGTATAGATATTTGTTGATCAAGCACATGGCCTTAATCTAGTTAGATACAAATGACTTTCCAGGATGAAGACTGACATGTATCATAAGGTAGACACTTATAATGTGTGACTATTTTAAAAGGTTATAGTCATGTTCAAGGAATTAATTATCAAGAAACGCTTTCACCGGTGACTATGAATGAATTCACAAGGATATTGATGACAATAAAAACATTTTATAATTATGAAATTTGGCAAATGTATGTAAAAACCGTTTTCCTTAATAAAAAACAGACAGAAGATGTTTATGTGACACAACCAGATCACTTTGCTTAGTATAAATATTATAATGAAGCGTGTAAGCTTTAAAATCAATATATGGACTTTAAACTAGCATCTCACGGTTAGATCTTTGTTTTAATGAGAAAGTCAAGGGTTTGACTTTATAAGAAACAAATATGTAACATGAGTATATGTTAGAACTAGTGGGAGTGACATAATTCTCCTCTTACTGTATGCCAATGACATACTAATAGAAAACAATATCCCAAGTTTGTAAAGTGTGAGAACTTGGCTCGAGATATCTTTTGTTATAAAAACATGGGTGAAATAGAGGTCTATCAAGATAGATCAATGAAAATTATCAGATTAAGACAGAGTATATATGAAGACAATGTCTTAAAGAGATTATAGATGCAAAACTCAAGAAAAGGTTCGTGCTCACACATCATGGTGTGACACTAAGTAGAGCTAAATGTCCTAGCTCTACTGATGAGTCAGATAAAATGAGTCGAGTCGCATATCCTATGGTTGTTGGATCAATAATACATACCATAATATGTATAGAGCCTAATATGTATAGAGCCTAATACTAGTGAGGCCTACTGTATAGAGTAAAGAGAAGCTCTTGATATACAAATGTGAGGAAGAGCTTAGTATAAATAGTTAAGTTGGAGCAAACTTCAAAGCTAAAAGATAGAACTACTATTCAGAGTCTGGGTCTGGGATTTTATCAAACAAAGACATCACAGGCAAGAGAGTTACATTGGATAGTGCATTTAGTCTATCCATTCACTAAGCCATTGTCACATGTGAAGGATAATTCACATTCCAAGTCTATAAGGATTATATAATAAAGAAAATTTTCTTGGGTGTATTTACTTTAGTTTTGGGAAAAAGTACATTATGGTACTTTACCTGAAATGATGATTATTATTTAAAGATCTTAATGTATGTTGTGAGAAGTCATTTTCATTAGTTTATTGTTGTGTTCTAACTTTGCATGTTTTCTTAACTTCCAAAATATAAAAATATTCAAAACGTCCATATTCGATCGTACTTTGGTTTTGATATGGCCTCCTTTTAAATGGAAAGCTCATCTTGGTCCAATAGTGACTCATCACTCCACCTTTCACATAGTGTTCTAGAAAACATTCTATGTTAGTGTAGTGTTTTATGAGACTTGTAGTATTCTTTAAGGTATAACTCTAAAGACTGATTGGATGCATATTATGACTCATCATAGACCAAACCATAATGCTCTATTTTCCTTTTTAAATACACCATGTAATGTTATGGTGTTCCACGTGGGAAAAAATGTAGAAACAATTTTCACTATTCTTTATATGATCGTTAAATTATTTGACTAAGAATCTCAGTATCCTTTATTGGATCTGAGAATCTTATCCTCTTGCCCACTTGATTCTTTATGTTGTTTTATAATATTCTGAACACTATAAAGGTTTCTTGTAACGCCCGAATATTTAATACAATGTACAGCCAAAAATTCCGCAAATAAGATGATGTACATTCATATTATACAAGAAGAAATACAAGATGTGTCAAGAGGATCACACATGTAAACATACACCATCATACTGTAATCCTCTCATGCTTCCCTCTCATGCTTCCTGACCTCTCTAGTAACTGCTAGACCCTGTACACACCATCACAGAAAATGTAAGTTATAAAGCTTAGTGAGAACCTTTATATATATATATATATGTGTGTGTATATATATATATATATATATATATATATATATATATATATATATATATATATATATATATATATATATATATATATATATATATATATATATCGTTAGCACATCAACAATAACATCATAATATAATGCAACACGTCACATAGACATACATATGCAACATCAATCCACATTCCATTCTATCAATCAACCACACACAAATTCATACTCGTTCTAGTATCTCAGCACCCCAGCCACACTGGCTCCCCAACCAAATAGACCCCTAGGCACTAAGGCACATTTTCCAGCCATAAAGATACTCTCCAACCACTAAAACACTCTCTAGCCACTAATGATATATAATCAGACAGGCACCGTTGATATTTAATCACACAGGCACAGACACCAGTGATATTTAATCACACAGGCACACTCCATATACTCCCACGTTGTACTCGCAGCGTGGTCCTCAACTAACTCGGTTATACCCCATATTGTACTTGTCATGTAGTCTCATAAGACTTACTATACAACTCACCCTAACCTCTAACACATTAAATCCATTACACAACCAAAACCATAACACCGTTCCTTAATGCATACTTAAGGGGTAATATAATGTTACTTACATGGAAGTGACTCGATTATTCGTATGCTAGATGAGTTCACCTTTCTACCTCCAGTCGTTTCAAAGGATCTAATTACAATATACAAAGCCCTTTTACACTAAACTTCTATATATAACTCGACCAAAAGTGAATCTACCTAATTTATGTGTTGCATCCCAATCTTGGGTGTGTCGTGTCCAGTGTATCACATCGCAGCCTATCAGGGTCTCAAACGTTTACATGTCGTGCGTATTACTGATCGCGTCCTATGAACTTTGTGGCGTGTACCATATGTTTGCACCGATTGAGAGCTTTTAAAGGATTTCTACAACCGTTAAAAACTCTATTTACTCTATACAAACTTGATTTATTTCATTTTGTTCGTTCATTGAAACACATGCAAATGAAAATTTATTTCTTACCATTCCTACCAAAATTTTCCTTCTTATTTGGTATGTGTGTGTGTTTGTGTATATATATATATATATATATATATATATATATATATATATATATATATATATACACACACACACACACACACATATATATATATATATATACATCCATTCACAGTTTAATACAATCAGTCATATAGTCATTCATAGTTTAATAGCTTAATTCGTTTTTAATAGAACTCACCTCAAAACTCTATATACCATCACCACCTCTAACTACTGCACGCCGCCGCCACCTACCATCGTCACAACCACTTTCACCATCCTTCCTTCCATCTACAACATCAAATCTACCACTGAAAACACTGTCATTGCGTACAACCTCCGTCACCTAACATCATCGCCACCCTTCCTTCTTTTTAGAACCATCATATCTGGATCTCCTACATTCTAGTAGGGTCCAAAAATTAGATATGGATAAAAAATTAAAATTGAAAGTTTAATATACTAATTCATTTATAATTCACAATTTAATACACGAGTTTAGGACTCTCATTCACAATTTAACACAACAGTTCATATGTTTATTCACAACTTAAAAGCTAACATATTTCATTGAGGGATTTCATTAAACACCTTATGCGCATCTTATTTCCAAACTTACCTTGTCTAACACCATCACTGGAGACCAAATCAAAGACTCATTCACAGTTTAACATAGTAGTTCAGACACTCATTCATAGCTTAAAAAACTTATAGATCTCATTAAGGCATTTCATCAAACACCTTGTATGCATCTTATTTCCAAATATTCCTTGTCCAAACACCCCCACCGGAGATCAGATCAGAGAAATAAAATGAGGATGCGAGGGGGAGAATACTAGTTGGCGCTGCTTCACTAGAGTAATGTCGGATTTTCTTTGTTGATGGTAGGTAACAATGTTAGTGGCGAAAATCTCAGATATAGAGGAGAAATTTGGAGATTTAGAGGCAAAAATCATAGATCTTGATACGAAAATCACAGACAGAGAAGGGGTCGGTGACGAGCAGGAAGAGAAGGGGTCGATTTCGACGGCGGCGATGATGGCGGTAGCGGCAGCCGGTGACGATGGTAGGAAGCAAAGGTAGGTGGTAGGCGGTGGAGGTAGTGGCGACAGGTGGTGGTAGTGGAGTTAGGGTTTGTGTTTGTGTTTTTGAACGGTTGAAAGAGTTTTTGTGTGAAACAAATATCCAAATCTTATTTGGTGATCTAACATATGAGTTTTGACGTTAAGGTTCTTAAATGACCATCATGGCCCTATTTATTTGTTGTCATTGATCACAACTTAAAACTATTCAAAGCTTAGATTAGTTCCTTTTGGTTCCTAATCTTTTAATGATTCTCATTTGAACCCATTCACGTGTATGTGTGTATGTGTGTGTGTGTGTGTATATATATATATATATATATATATATATATATATATATATATATATATATATATATATATATATATATATATATATATATATATATATATAGGATTAAATGAGAACTATTAAAAGATTCAGAACCAAAAGCAACTAATCTTAGCCTTTAATTTTTTTAAGTTGATCAATGGCCAAGAACAAATAGAGGCATGATAGTCATTTGATAACCCTAACATAAAAATACATACCTTAGATCCTAAAATTAGATTTGAAACATCATCTACTTAAAAACTCTCTCAAACTTTCAAGAAAATACATTCAAATCCTAACACTACAACCGCCACCTGCCGCTTCCTACCGCTGCCACTACCCATCTACCACCACCACCACCTGCTGCTATCGATTTCGGCTCCACCATCGCTAGACTACACCTCCAGTTCTACAATTTTTAACAACCTCCAGATTCGGCATCTTCATCGAGCCACCGCCACTTACAACCGCCATCACCACAGACTTCGACCTCTTACCACTTGCAGATCCGCCATCACCGTCAAACATCGCCATCCCTAGATTTGAGAGTCGTTTTATGGTTCGTGTTTGTGTTTTTAGATCCGAGTTCCTTCAGATCTGGTTTCGTGTTCTTCAAGCCTCGGATCTCTGATACTTGTTTGTTGTCTTCGAATTTGTTTGCTCTAGTTTGAAGCCTTATTCGAAGTTGTTATCTGGTCAAGATCTGGTTGTTCATCCTCTCCATATCTGGACCTGATGTGTGTGATGTTTGATGAAATGTCTCAATGAGATAATGTATGTTTTAAGCTATGAATGTAGTGTTTTATTGCATTAAGCTGTGAATATTGTATTTTAAGCTGTGAATGTTATATTTTTAAAAACTGTGAATCTTGTATTTTAAGATGTTTATGATGTATCTTTAAGCTATGAATGTATATTTTTTTGTATTCAGTTGTATTAATTTTTTTTAAATACACGTCTTTTTTCTATTGTATAAATATGTATGAATGTATTACTTTTCGTAGTTTTTTTTCCATTAAACTGTAAATTGTGTACGAAATTGTGTATTAAATTACGAATTGGTGTATTAAGCTGTGAATTAGTATAAGGATGGAAATATTAGACTGTGAAAATGACAATTTTCCCTTATCAACAAAGACAAAATAAAACAGGATTTTAACCCTTTAAATATATATATATATATATATATATATATATATATATATATATATATATATATATATATATATATATATATATATATATATATATATATATATATAGAAATAGGTTCAAATGAGAACCATTAAAATAATGAGAACCATGAGAACTAATCCAATCCCTTCATTTTTTTATACTGTCAAAAAAATAGGCGGTGGCAGTGATGTAAATAAAAACAATTCATTGTCCTTTCTTACAACACATCACACCATCGACACTTTCCCCCACTTCATCTCTTTCTCTTACTCTGTAAAAGACCACACACTCTTTCTTATGATCTCTAACCAGTGTTGCAAGACTGAAGCTCTGGCCAAATAAATCTGACCCCAAGCCGCCTCTAACCACCGGAAAACCATCGATACCCCTCTGATCTGCTTCCTATCTAGATCAGTACATCGTGTTTATGGTTTGTACTCGTGATTCCAAATCTGAGTTCCTTCCGAGCTGGTTTCGTGTTCTTCAAGTCTCATGTAGAAGATTGCTTGTTGTTTTTGGATTCGTTCACTATGGTTTGAAGGTATGTTCGAAGTTGTGATTTAGTCAAGATCTAGTTGTTCTTACTCTCCATATTTGGACCTATTCTCTTCATATGAAGGTCTTCTTAGTGGTTTGGTTTTCATGTTTATATCAGTGATTTTACTCGTTTTTTTGTGTTAAAGATATGTTTGGTTCATAAACTTTCAAGATCTGGATGTCAAACTATAGATTTGGTGCTTATTGATTTGATCTGTGTGGTGCACACCAGATGTTTGATGAAATGTCTCAATGAGATAAGATATGTTTTAAGCTGTGAATGTAGCTTTTTAATGTATTAAGCTGTGAATATTGTATTGTATCTGTGAATGTTATATTTTTAAGCTGTGAATGTTACATTTTAAGATGTGAATGTCGTACTTTTAATCTATGAATGTATTTTTTTCTGTATTCAGTTGTATTATATATTTTTATAAATATATTTTTTGTGTTGTATAAAGATGTATAAATGTATTAATTCTCGTAGTTTTTTCCCATATATTAAGCAGTGAATGCTGTACGAAATAGTGTATTAAACTGTGATTGTAGTAGTAACATGTGATTGAGTGTACTGGTGGATATATTAGACTGTAATATTGACAAATTTGCCCTTCCTTACCAGAAAAGACAAAAAAAACGGGATTTTAACCCTTTAAATCAGATCCGTACATTGTTTTTAGATGAAAGGCTAAGATTAGTTCCTATGGTTCTCAACCTTTTAATGGTTCTTATTTGAACCTCTCCATATATATATATATATATATATATATATATATATATATATATATATATATATATATATATATATATATATATATATATATATATATATATATATATATATATATATATATATATATCAGTGTTGCAGAAAGCGGCCTTGGCGGCCGATTAATCGGCAATTAGTCACTTGGCGGTCTTCAACCGATTACGATTAGGCCTAATCGGTCAGCTTGACGGTTTGCTGCAAAAATCGGCCTTGGCGGCCGATTAATCGGTCCTGGCGGTCATTTTTTCAATTTTTCATTTTTTTTATTTATTTTTATTTTTTTATTTTTAAATAACGACACAAACACTCATTAATAACTCAATAAAACTAAAAAAAATCAATATTAAAGAATAGAAATAAACAAATGTATAATATTTGATGTGTACTTCGGAATACAATGAATCAAACTTTGCTATTTTTTATATTTATATACTTTTAAATGAATTCCTTTATAATTTAGGGTCTCCGATTAATCCCCGACTAATCCCCGATTAATCCGATTAATCCCTTAACCCCTCTCGACCGCCAAGCTACCGTCAAACGATTTTTACAACCTTGATATATATATATATATATATATATATATATATATATATATATATATATATATATATATATATATATATATATATATAGAGTACATGAGAAATTAAGGATGATAGTTGATAACCTCGTATATAATCCAACCAAACAAATTTTATTGTTAATCAACAATTACAAATTAATTAAACCCCGTTACAAAGTAGGAGTTTAGTTCATCTTCGAGGCAATACTTATAGTTCTTGAAAAATACGAGTATATTCATCCACGCCCCAATCTTTACTAATTCATTCAGAAACCCTCTTCAGACAGACCTAAATCACCATCCTAATCCCAATGTTAAATTACGGAACCACCCTCCACCCATCTCTGTCACTTGAGCAAAGCCATAGAGCCCACCATATGATCACTAGGCTCACCGCAGGCTCTTATAACGTTAGAGTAATTATTACCGCCATGATTGCTCACGGTGGTGGTGGGGTAAACTCCGATAGAATTGTTGATTCCCGTCGTCGGTATATTCCCTCCGCTACCTACGGCAGCCGACTGTTCCATTGATTGAACTTGTTTTTTCAAGAATTTCATGTAATGCACAGCTTCGTCCAACATCGAGGCTGTGTCCATCTTTGTTCCACCTGGAACTAATCTCTGTAGAATCCTAATCCGCTCGCTGATCCTCTCCCTCCGGTGTCTCGCCGCCACGCTCTGCGGGTCTTTTGATATCTTCACGTTTCGTCTCTTTGGTGGTTTCACAGTCTCCGGGTCAATTTGGATCGGCTGCAATGCCGCCATCCGGAATATCATCTCTCTCATCGCCTCCACTGAGTCCGGCTTCTGCTGTAACCAGCTCGCACGTGGAAAGTGATCATGGGAAATTGTGAACTGTGATGGCGGATAAGCCATCAGTTCTGGGGTATGATAATTGGGGTGTTGTAGTAGTGCTGGTGGTGGTGTTCGGTGGTTGGTGGTGGAATTTTCACCGGAGAAATTTAAACCCATGACGGATGAATCAGAAAGGTCTTGGAAACGGAGAGAAAATGGGTCAGGAAGCTTGTCAAGGTCCATCATCATCTCCATCTTTACGGTATAAACAATTAGGGTTATGACCAAAAGAGATAAATGGAACAGTGGAGGAATGTGTCAGTCGGAGAGGAAGGGTATTTATAACAACTTTACTCCTTAATATTTTATTGTTTTCATTAACATCCCCCTTGTCTTCTCGAATTTATTGCAAACCATACATTTTGGTCTTCCTATAAAAGTAATATATACGGTCGATGTAAAAATAGAATAAACTTAAATTGTAAAAATAATATTTGTTGTGTTATTCATAGATATGTAAGAATATAAAAAAGCTACAACTATATAAAATAAATAGAAAAAGTGATCCACATTTGCCATCTGTAAAAGATAATAACATGGAGTTCAAAAAGGAAACAACACTACTAGAAATGTGGGTTTCAGAGACGGATTAGCTAGGGAAATATTTCTGTAACAGATTAGAGAGGGACCAGAGAGGGAACAGAGAGGGATCACCGACTGAATTCCAAAGACGAAAAAAATTAAGTTTTAGCAAAATTAACGACCGATTGGAGAGGGAATAGCGACGGGATCAGCGACAGATACCCACCCTCTCTAATCCGTCGCAGATTTTACGGCACAGAATCTTATTTAACGAGGAATTAGAGACGGATGTAAAGTTTATTTCATGTCCCTCGCTGAATCCCTCTCTAATGTGGCGCAAACTTTTTGATATCACTTTTGATTCCCCCAATATTTTATGACTTTGCCCCCAAATCTGCGAGATGGTGCGTCGCTAATCCGTCGCAAACGCCATTTAGCGAGGGATTAGAGAGGGAATTTTCCGTCTCTGATACTTCTGTTTCTTGTAGTGCAAAGAAAATGTCATACTTTAAAACAATTAGAAACTTCGAGAACTATTTATTCGCTGGACATATAAATGTGTGAAAGTTTAGATAATCTGTCATGATTTTATTGCGAAGTTTCAACAATTATTTAAGTATTTCTATGTGTGAAGATATTGAATAATATGTCATTACACGTTTCTACATTCTAAGTTATAGTGTGGACACGGTTAAGAGTGTTGTGTATATAGTTAATAGGAATTGATCTCTACATAACACTTTTTCTTTATACACAATAATTTAACTTTTTTTTATAATATACAATATCTCTAAAATATGAATTATTATGTATAAATAAAAATTGTTGTGTACAAATCACTTCCATAGTTATGCCTATGTTTGTATGTCACTGTATATATTTATTATTATGTAAGTTAAGCGTGTTATTAGGCATATGTTTGTATCCCCCATAGTAGACCGTACATTTGTGATGGAGGGTGCTAGTGTGCTACTATTTACATTGTAAATTTTTTGGGTATAGCTTTTTAATTATGATTTTGTTGGTAAATCGGTTTTTTATATAATTTCTATATAAAGTTGCATTTAACCCATTGAAATATGTATTTACCGACTTTATGTAAATCAAAATTATTGTTGAAATAATTAAATTACATTGCTTTTTTGTCTATATTAAAAAATCACAATAACAGCTGCATAATCAAAATATGATATCTACCAACGTTAAAAGTAAGTAATTTTTTAAAGTTTAATATTACAGTTGCATCTTTACTATTCCAACCCGCCCAACGGCTTTCTGCCTCCGGCCACCAATCCGAACCCAGAAAACACAACAAATCTTGAGCTCCACCTTCCCTTTCTCCCTCCAGCCACCAAACCGAATCTCCATCCCCAAAAACAATACATAATCAACAGAGGCGACGGTGAGAACTTAACAGGTCGAGACTTACCAGAGATCCTCGGAGAGAGAGAGGGAGAGAGAGTGTGTGTGTGTGTATGTATGTATGCGACTGAGAGAACTTGTGTTTATATTTCAAATATTTTAAACATGCAATTCCAATATCAAAAAATTACTTTTAACCAATCTTTAACATTTCTATTATAAGTTATGCTCATAATCAACACGATATAGTTTTGTTCACCTTATGTTCTCAAAATTTCACTTATCAACCACAACATATACAAGTAACAGTTTTCAGTTTTTAACATGACACATTCTTGAAACAACTTTTGATATTTGAAGTATACAAGTTCAACACATGCAAATTCCGTTCCAGCACTTTCCAATTCCCATGTCTAATACCAATATGCATCAAAACTTTATTCCATCTAGCTTTAGCAAATTCCAACTCAAAACACAATATCTTTGACATAAGACTCAATCACAAGTGTTATACATCGATAGTTCTTTTAGGTTCAGTAGCCTAGATTCACTAATCATGGCAGCAGAAACATATTAAAATTTAATCTAAGGCTAGAACATTTCTATCATACAGGGTACATGCTTGATTTTAAGCTAATGCTAGAACATTTCTATCCTACAGGGTACATGCTTGATAATATTAACAACTACAAGAAAGACTGAGAAAACTAATATTCAGCAAATCCACTTTGCTTTGAAGAACTTGAGCCAAGGAAGTAAGTACCCAAAGTATAGCACTTTTGATGGTTCACACCTAAATCCAAACCAAATATTTAATTAAAAAGACTTGCCATAAAACCCTAAAAGGAGATTATGGACTAGCCATGAGAGAGAGGAGAAAACTCAGGTCTGAACACAAGCTCTAAGTAGGACCAAAATTATGAGTGCCCAGATAGGGTATTTATACGTGAAGGGAGGTGAGAAATAAGGCAGGTTTGATAGGAGATAACAAGGAAACAATCCAATCAAATCAGGAATCAAAACCCCTCCTTAATCCCACCCACTAGAACGAAATCTTCTAGATACTCAATCCAGATTTCATCCCCCCTCTCCAAGGTTCTAGAACATTTCATTGTTCAACTTCTAAACAATTATATTTCAGCCCCTACAATTTAATTAACTGTCAAAATCAATTCCAAATTAATTTTAATTAATTACAGATCAATTATAATTAATTCTAAATGATTTATAATTAATTTCCAACTAGTTTCTAATTAATTTATCATCCCGTGAAAAATTAATAAACAATTTTTCTCTCTTTCTTTAATTAACCATATTACCATTTAACTATTGAGGGAAACCCAAAAAGGACCATGCTATTAATGGAAAGTCATTACCAATTTGTTATGACCTTCGACACTATTCCAACAAGTTCTTCATCCATTCAACCTTTTTGCTGACATGCATTCAAAGGTTTCAAACCAAATGTTGAAGACTTACATTCCTTATGGTTTTTGAGCTCATAACAGCGATAGAATTCAAATTCCGTGTTCAATTCCAACATGCATAAGTAAATTTCAGATTTAACAAACTAGAGTTTGCAAAATCAGATTATACGTTTTCAATTTTTTGTCCAATAACTCAAAATCTAAAATCGGTAGTAGATTAAACATGAAATTGGACAAAGGAAATTTTTCTTGACTCCCTCCTTGCCACCACAGGCCACGAGCACCGGAAACTGCTAGCAACAGCGTCCTCGACGATGCTGGTTCTTTGGTTTTCAGTTGCTATTGACAGTTGCTGCTGTGGAGCTTCATTTCCCGTGTTTCCCTACTCGGGATTCGAGCCTCCTGTCTTGCTATATCTCTCGGTCATGATTTCACACACACAAGTGTGTGTGTGTGTGTGTGTGTGTGCGATTTGCTTCAATCCCTCCTTCCTGATTACTCTTTTCCTTCTCCCAGTTCTCATTTACGAATGTTATCACACATAGGAAATAAGAAACGGGATGTTGATTTTAACCAATTCCATCCTTGGTAATTGAAAATAATACCCCTCCTTCAAGCCTTTGAACATATTTCAGCTTTTGTTTATTATTTTTCGTGATTTTTACCTAATCATAACTTTCTCAAATGATATCTAAATTTTACAAGCCTTATACCTTTAGAAAGGTGGGAATGGGCTTACAACTTCTCTTCACTGACTTAAGTCTGAATTCATTCAAACTTTCTGCTTTAGGCCCTTTAACATGAGCATTTGGTCATTTTTATCACTTTTGGGCCATTTTCAAACATTCGTAACTTCTTTGTTATAACTCCAAATGACTCGAATATTTTTCCTATATTTTTGTTATCTCAAGTATTACAAAAATCACCTTGTGGACTTTTTCCCAATTCCTTTTATATTTTGAGATAGCATTTTTCAAAGATAAGTCCTATAATTCTTTCTTTTTTGTGACTTTATTTCTACTCGGGTTTCAAGTGTTACTTTTAACTTAGTAGAATTACTTTCTTACTACCAGTGTTGTAGAAATCAGCCTTGGCGAAAGATTAATCGCTTGACGTTCTGCAACTGATTACGATTAGGGCTAATTGGTCAGGCTTGGGGGTTTGGTTAAATGGTGGTCCTTGGTGGCCAATTAATCATCTTGGTAGTGATTTTTTTAACTTTTTTAAAACAAATATCTTTTTGTCAAATATCGGTCTAATAAGTCAAGAAAATTGAAAAGAATCAAAATTAAAGAATGAAAATACAAAAATGTATAACTTTTGATGTGTATCTAAGAATAAAAATGAATAATAATTCATTATTTTGTTATATTCATGTATTTTTAAATAAATTCCTTTATAATTTAGGGTCTCCGATTAACCTGAATAATTCCTTAACATCACTCAACCGTCAAGCTACCGCCAAACGATTTGAAAATCTTGCTTAATACTATGTAGTCATCTGTTTATACACAAAAAATATCATATTCATCAAAAGACCAAGATGTCCATCATAATAGATTATCCATTTAACTTCGACACTAGGGCTTACTTCTACATAATTAAGTTCACAAAGTTACGAAAATTTCTAGTTGTCACAATTTAAAAATAGATTTTGAGCTACAGGAGTTATAAAGAATAGAACTTGATGCTACAAGTCTCCTTGAAAGAGGGATTGTGTTCACGGAATAAAAGGACCAAGTAAAGAAGTTCCTTTAGTTGAGTCAAAAGAAATGATGCACCAATGCATTTTACTTGGTATGCTTGGAATTACCAAGCGATCAAATGTATCTCGTGAGTTAAAGAAGTCGATTATTGAAGAAATCAATTGGTTGTTTGTTGTTAGAAAATGTTGGAATCTGATGATCGAGTTGGTTAACAACATTAGATGAAAGCATTATTGTAGTGGTCACTTGGGGAGATTGCTGGTACTTGAAGTGACACATGCAACTCAAATTATTTGAAGGCATGATATCTGAAGGTCGATCCTCGAGAGCGATTTTTATCTAAAAGCGATGTTGTAATCTGAAGGTTCATCTATTGATGATGTAGAACTATAACTGATTTGTTATAACATTCTGTATTGGTAGATATGGGAGAAGATTTTAAGTCTAGGTAACTATCCTTTTTAGCTCGCTTTTTGAGGACTGCCATAGTTTACAAGCATGGAACATACTTCCATACCTTCTTTGGTACGATATGCAATACTTGTACCCAGTATCTAATGTTCAACAAATAGATATATAAGAATCAGTTATAGGGTGTGAATGTGCATTTATCTACTCTTGAAATATCCAATATCAATAGACTAGTTAATTCTCAATATTTCTTAATTATTCTTCATTTATTATTGTTGTCATTTTGTATTATATTATTTATAATTCTGCAGTTTACTTGTTTTAATCTTTGAGCTAAATGGTCCACTGTAATAAAAGGGAGGTGATAGATCATTACAGAAAGAAGGCATTAAAAACCCTTCAGATCTCCTATTTCCTTTTATTTTGGCACCCCCTCCAACTAATATTTTCTTCTTCCGGTTGATAAACTCAAGGAAGAGAAATAGAAATTAGTATTCATTAAAGATGGTCTGTCTAGCAGCTATCTCCCAAGCTCTATATAGATGTAACCAGTTCATGGTTACATTTCTACAACATCAAAGGAACCTTCAAGTGAAGGTAGTAAAATCGATCGAACCCCATATGGTTCTATTAGTGAATCTATTGTGTTAAATTTGGACCATTGTTTAAGGATAATTTTTTTCTATTGACGTGCTTGTGTTCACGATCTGTTGTGTTATATATGGTCTTGTTAGTTGATCTATTTTATTGGAAATAGATTCTCCATTTTTCTCAAAATGTTAGCGATGATATAAACACTCATTATGTTCCATTGGAAATGGATTCTCCATTCATATAACAAAACACACGTAACATATACTTACCTTATTCCAATACCCATGGACAATTACAGTACCATAGCGTCTCTATGACCCTTACATTATAGAAAATATGTTTTACCCTGCCTTTTTACATGTAATAAAAAAATCGCCATTCAATTTAACAAGTTTGTCCGTTTATATAGGACTAAAATATCCACCAAACCCCCCCCCCCCCCCCCCCCCCCCCTTTTCTAATGTGATAACATTAGTGACGTATATCCTATCACCCAAAATAAATCAAGATCTTCTTTTTTCCACCCATCTCTTTGGCATTAAGGTCTAGGGTTTCAAGTCTTTATTATCTAGTGTTTTTTTGTAATAAAGATAAGTTTCACACTATTTTTCATCTATGTTAATTAACGAAACACATTAATTTGGTAACTAAATAGTCTCAACTGAGAACTGAAAACGGACGACGACTCCAAGCAGGTAACGGTTCCATAAGGTTGAGAACCGAACCACAATCGGCCCTATCAATTTCATATTTTTAGGAACTAGAACCGAAGTAGACACGCCAGAACTGATAATTTTGGATTAGTTTCAGTTGAAAAATACATACTCTATCCTATTGCTCACCCCCAGTAGGGGTGTTCAAAACGGGATATCCGAAGATTTGGATATCCGAATTTCAGATAGTGAGCATTGATATCCGAATCCGTATCCGAAATTTCAGATATCCCAAATTTTGGATACGGATTCGGATATCCAAAATATTTATTTATTTCAAATCAATCAATTTATACTAAAAAGAAGCATCATTATCCCATTTGTAAACTAAAATAGATATCTTCATCTTTACGATACAATATTACAAACCAAAAACACGAAGTAAAGAAGAATTGGAAATAACTCATGTAAACAGTTTTACATTTGTGGCTTTTGTATAGGTACATACTAAAATTAGATATATTTAATTATCATATCTCGTCCGATGTTTTTATCATTTCATGTATGATGTATATATGCATGTTCTATGTTAAATTAATAAGGATATAGAAGAAAAAAACAAAAAATATTTTCCTAAATATCTGAAATTTTCCAAAATCACTATCTAAATCCAAATCCAAAATATCGGATATCCAAAATTTTGGATAATTTGGAATCTGGTTTACGTATATTCGGATCGAATATTCAGATTCAGATATATTTAAACACCCCTAAGTCCCCTAGTTTAAACCAACACACGTGTTATGCAATTTTGATTGTACAATTCTATTTAGGCTAAACGGTGTGGATATCTACAAAAATTATACATCTGGTGCCACATAGGTGCCACGTAGATGCCTACGAAACTATGTATTTGAATGCCTACAATAGGGTATTGATGTCTACGAAACAATTCCAAATTTTTAATATAAATTTAAAAAAACCAAACCAAACATTTCATTAAATATTAAATAAGAAATTACATTAGTAGATAGACTAAAATAAATAACTAGAAAAAAAAATAACTTCTTAGTAAATATAAAACCTACAAATTATACTTTTCCTTTATATTGCGTTTCATTTCTATTGTCGCCTCGTACATGTACCCGATAAATGACTAACGTCGGCAATAAACAATTGTATTTCTGCGAGTCGGTCGGATTCACGATCCCTTTCCCTCGAGTAGTGCATATGTTCTTCCAAAGTATTACACAAACCCGAGAACTCCGACCTAATTTGTTGAATCTCGTCAGAGCGATCGGTAACTGACGAGTGTGACGCTGTCATTTTCGCTTTTCCTTTTCGTTTTGCTTGATTTCTCCCCATCTGATGAACTGGTCATTCGACCTCAACTAAGTCGTTTTCATCATCGTTTAGATTCATTCAAACATGTGCATCCGATGGATCGTGATAAGAATATGAATCTTCTGTTTTGCTTCGTTTAGATTTGCCCGCTTCTTTACCACCCAACCATTTTTTATTATCCTTTAAAAATTTCCAAACATGCAAATATTTGAAAGGTTTCACCAAATCATCTTGAAACATATAACTTGCTCTTTCCAACATCGTTGTCTCGCTAGCCCCGCTAGTCTATTGGTTCGTCAAATTTGTGACAAGCCCGTTAAAGTTCCTGACTTCCTTGTCCATGTTTACCCATTTGGTGTTGCATTGATCGTGTGTCCGGTATCATTCGAAGCCAAAACTGATTGGTAACTCGTAACCAACACTTGTCCCGACCTTGGTCCTTCCTAGTAGTTGAGTCCTTGGATATGTCGAGTCATGACCGTGCCAATTCTTCCCTTCCTCAAGAGACCATATTTTGTTTTTCGCCCTCCCTTTCGATTTCTCTTTTGCTATCTCTTTCCCTTTTCCTTTTTCTTTTTCTTTCATTGTAGCGTGTAAGCCCCGATTTTCATACACCTTAAATGATGTACATTTTATAAAATTTTATGTTGAAAAATCTCATATTTCAAAAAAACCTTGTTTCGTTTATGACATTAAGTCATAGTTTAAAATTTGGTCCCAACAAAAACCATTTAAGTTTTAAAATGTTTTAACAATTTCGGGTGTTACAACTTCATATCAAAGGTAAACCATAGAAAGCAAAACAATCGCATGCACCCTTCCCCTAAATATTAATCCAACTCTACCGAAATTTCGGCATGACCATTGGTCGATTGGATATAATACAAACCAGCTTAAATTTAATACAAACACCCAAAAAGATAACTCGGGGCATGGCAGAATCATCACAATAGAACTACATGGGTGATACTAAATTCATCATATAAATCTCTCTTAACATAATCCATTATCATAGTAACTAAGGAGGTAACTATCACCCTATCATACTTCTATCAACGAACTTCCATATAACTTCTAAATCCTCCAATCCTTCTATCCACTGCTAGGTCATCGGTTCCTGAGATACATGGCACTAAAAACAAATAACATAAGACAAACTTTTCTCGTGAGCTACATGAGTTTTAGACTCAAACCATTATCGAAAAGATTTTATAATCAATATCATATATTTGGCACATTTCTTTTCAAAATCATTTTCAAAATAAGTCATATAAATGACCTTTACTTTCCAAAATCTTATTTACAATCCATGTCATATAAATGACATTTACTTCCAAAATTCTTTGCAAAATCAACTCATATAAGTGATTCTTTATTTTCAAAACTTCTTTAAAAGTCGATTCATACAAACAACACTTTCAAAGTAGAAGATAATTTATTTCTCTTTTACACGTTAATATAGTTCATGCAAAAATGAAAGTATGCAATGCGTGATTAGCTCACTAATGCAGCTTGCAGACGAGTCACATCACTCACATCGACTGCAACAGCGCCGATTTACTCGGAAAGCGAACCGCTTTGACTACTAAAGTCTTGAACGTCAAAGCTTACGGACGAGTCACATCTCCTTAAAGTCTTGAACGTCAAAGCTAGGCCACGTCATCGCTTTGACTACTAAGACTGGGGGGACTTGATAGTGTATCATACAGATACATACGACAGTCCGCCAGCACGCTAGCAGGACTCCTTACCAGACGACTAGACGGCCAGCCAGCCGCCAGGAACCATGTGACCCGTCTGGCTGGACGTTATCTGACTCGACAACACTGGGCGATTGGCCACCACATGTGCTAATACCAGGACGACACGTCACCTCGTAACGGTCACCGCGTGACCTGACGAGCCACGAATGACACAGGTTGTCCACAAACTACCACCTGGTCAGAAGAATGAGCCAATCACAACCAACCACAGACGATCGCCCAATAAGGAAAAGATTGTGACAACCGTCAAATTCGGTCAACGAAAGTCAACCGAGTCAACTATAGTCAAAGTCAAACCTTATGGTCGATATTTAAAGTCAACACTATTCTAGTGGGTCCCCAAAAGCTATCAGTACAATTTATACGCTTATCAGACAATTTTCAGAAAAATCCAAATAGTGTCCAATATTGACAGCGAATAAGAAATCCGGAAAATCATTCGAGTATTATTTGAGCATAAATAATACTTAAAAAGCGATGTAGTCGTTAATACGAACGCGTGGATATCTAGATCATCCAAATCGGAGTTCGTATGCAAAATATACAATTTTCAGTTTCGGATTCTGCGTCAAATCCATTTCGGACACAATTTTATACCTTCATTTAATCATATCGGGAGTTTCGTAACTCCAAACGAGGTGATTTTTGGACTCGTTAGATTCCCTTTATCGGGAAGATTTCATAAACGAGAAATTATTTTCATGATACTCGCATTTTGTACGCTCAAAATACCGTGAAGACTATAACCGAAAACGTTAAGCAACGATAGCCAACGCTGGGGAATTTCTCGTGAGGATCTCAATAAAAAAAACTAGTTTTCATCCATATGGTTTCTCAAAAAAATCAATTATTCAGCAAAATATTAACCAGTTCTCTCTCAAACCGCCGCCGTACCGACACCGCCGACCGCCGCCGGAAAAATGAAAAGTCTCCAAATCGAAATCCGAGAACACCATCGCGTTCATCTCGTCCTCGTGATCAACCCTCAGCAATTTGTTTTTCCAAAATGTCGCCGGAAAACACTACCACCGCCAAAACAGCCGCCACAGTAAGTTTACGCACCACACTCTCTTGATCTGCGAATTTTTCTGAAATTAATGCTTGAGTTTTGTTCTCCTCGTGATTTCGAACACATAGGAAAAAACCTCACCTGATTTGGTGGTCGGAATCAACGGGAAATTGGATTTGAAGTTCTGGATTTCGTCACGCGCACCAGGTGCTCGACGATATGCCTCGTCGAGCCGCGCCTGGAATCTCACCGGTGAAAAGTGAGTCGTTGCCGAGGAAGGGGCGTGCCGCGTCCGAGATCGTGTCCGAGTCGGTGTCCGAGGAACACCTGGTCGTCGCCGATGCCCACCACCTGTTCGACGAAATGCGCCAATGAGTTTCACCGATGAAACTCGAGCCGGTGTCCGAGCCAACTTTAGCCGATGTCCGGGTACTATTCACAGTTACCATCTAGACCCTGAAGTTTGGTCAAATTTACAATTTGACCCCCTGGCCCAAAAATCATTACATTTTCAGTCCTAAAAATATTACACTTTGACCCCCTGAACTTTGGTCAAAGTTACATTTTTACCCCCTGGGTAAAATAGTTTTACAATTTTGGTCCTAAACAATTATTTTGCAAATTTGGTCCCTAAACAATTATTTTGCAAATTTAGTCTCTGAACTTTCACCAAAGCCCGATTTCTTCGTATTTTGAGCTGAGGACTTCATTCAGGAACCATTTTCACGTCATACCTTTGTGTAATCACTCCCGAATTTCCCGAGATTCGTCTAGTAACTCGATAAACCTCGTCATTCTTAGGTTTCAAGCCGAAAGCCAATAGGGTATTCTAGTACATCTTCATCAAAGGATCCCTACACCTTCGAGGTGAGTTCATATCCCCATTTTTAACTATTTTAACATTTTTAGGGGAGGAATACAAGTAAACACGATAACTTAAACAACCAATCATGAACACTAGTCTCAAAACAGTTAAACTCATACTCATACTGGTCAGTTACCAGCTTCAGTATTTTTCTCAACTTTATTAAATGTTTTAGCATTTTCAAAGTTTTATTGAACGCTCTAGTATTTTTCAAGACTTATTAAACGTTTTCGTCTTTTCAATGATTTATTAAACAACGTAGTTTCAAAGACTCATCAGATATTTTTCCATTATTTCAAAGTTACCAATTTCCTCGATTTTTCAACAAATATACATTATTTAAATGGTTTCAAGATTCCAAATGTTTATACATGGTTAAATCATTATTTTAGCACTCTTTATTATTTTATACTTAATCATTTATACATTGTTAAATCATTATTTCAACTCCCACAATTATTTTATACACAATTATTTATACATTGTTTAATCAGTATTTTAAACATTTGCAATTATTTTATACACCACATTCTTTTATTTCTCGACATGAAATCTTGACCATTTTGAGACTAGTTGGTTCAATCATGGTTCGTTTACAGTATCGTGAATAGAACGGTGTATTATATTTAATACCCTTCTATATCATTTAAATCATTTAGGGAGTGATCTCCCTACATTATATCTATTTTAAACATTTTTGGAACATCGTGTGTTTCTCATAGATTTCCGAAATCACTTACTCATTTTATCATTATTGATAGACATTGGAAACATTTATACATGATTCAGTATTTGTTTATTTATGCTACATGTATTTGTAGTGCATTATCATTTTAGTCTAAATCTCCATGACTATGCCCGTATTCTTGAGGTACGTTATGGAGAATCATTATTTGGATAATCATCATTTGTTTACGCTACATGTATTTGTAGTGCATTATCATTTTTAGTCTAATCTCCATAACTATGCCCGTATTCTTGAGGTACGTTATGGACAATAATAGCGCTATTGGGTTGACCACCCCGCCTTGGGACGCTAAGGTGATTGATCGCACTTGGTTAAGTGTATATGTTGATTAGATGCTCCATCCTTTATATGTATATGTATATATACGAAAAGGGTGAGGACTATTTGTTATGTTTACCATTTATCAATTATCCAAAAGACTAAAATTTATTCATTTATCTCTATCTCATATAAATCATACTCATATTTCATGTTATCATTCCAACTTGATTTATAATCAATTATTTCAAAATCATCTTATTTAAAATCAGTTATTTCGACATCATTGTTTCACAGACTTCAAAAGCAAATAAACTTCAAAATCAAAATGTTTCAAACTCATGAACTCACCAACTTTATTGTTGACACTCTTTAAAACTACTTGTATTTTCAGGAAATCATTTAGGCCGCTAGCCAGCGGTCTTGAACAAATGGAAGTTTAATACTACGTTTGTTTATTTTCATTTCATGTTGTAATTGGTGAGAATCAATCATTTTGTAAAACTATGTATCAATTCAATATCAATTCTTGTTTGGTTGTTTATATACTGTTCATATATCCATGGTTGTGATACTTCAATCAGTCATCCATCCCCGAACGTTTCCGCCAACGTGGTTTTGGGGTGTGACAGAATGGTATCAGAGCCTAGGTTTATAGAGAACTAAGTATATTCTTCCACGAAGAATTAATACAACTATAAACCGTCAAGGGCTAACACTCTGGTTTAGTAACCATCCAAATACTTTTTGAATACTTAGCGTATTCCTTAAAAAAAAGTATTCATACACATCGGTTATCACAAGTATCACAACGTAATTTGAGTGTTTATACTAAATTGAACTCACGAGTAAACTAAGGATGTACGATGTCAAACCTTTACCAGGAAAAGTCTGATCAGCTTTATCGGTTAAGGATTGACTATCGTAGACCATGGTTTAAGCGTTGAGTGCAATTTAAAACAGTTCCATTTAATAAGTGATTTGAAAGTTTAAACATGTATGGAGATGGAATAGTCAGCGAATGCAGTCATCCCAGTCTTGTGGCATGCTCTTGTTTATTTGTTGCCTAAAGTCAGGGAATTGTGTCCGAAGGCTTATTTCTTTTCATTTTATGTGCTTAGGTAATATTATTGTCCGTATAGTTTTAGGAAAACGTAGGTGTGTTAGTAGTAGTGATCGACTTCTTCGGAGTACATCGGCTGGTATACGTAGTACTTTTCTCATACACTTGACGAACGACTTGAAAGCTTGGGTATATATAGAGGCGATATAGTCTGAGAATGCAATACTCTAGCCTTTCGGCATGTTCTTGTTTGATTATTGCTTAAAGGCAGGACATTGCACTCGAAAGCCTATCTTGTTTCATACTATGTGTACCTTCGTAATCTGGTCGGTTGTTGAGTTATAAATTATCATACCTCTTCGTCTATTGCGACTATATTATCAGTGCTTTAGGATTACTCGTATAGTGCCTTCGTAATGCCAATGACAGTTTCCTTTACCTACCTACCTCCGTGACCTTTTAGGTCAAAGATCATGACGACGCAACAGAGTACGAGGAATAACAACACCGCAGCGCAACCCTCGTCACGTATTCTAATAACGACAGTTTTAAGTGCTCGAAGAGCACCACCCTAGCCACCTCCTGCTCAGATGGATGCTCCTGTTACAGAAGCTCTTGATGAAGCACGAGTGGCAAGCATTGTGACAACAAGGAACCCAATCTGGGAAGCAGTTCCGATACTTCGAACGTCGTTACCTATTGGAGTCATCACTGACCACGTACCTACAAGGATCCCTCTGCCTACAAGCCCATGACATCCCGCGTGGATGGAAGGGTGATCATGATACCTAGTTGGGTTGAAAAGATCAAGACATGCTCAATACGCCGTTCCGAAAGCTATGGTCACCACGAGTTGTGCTAATGCCCTTTGGCCTAACAAATGCTCCTGCAATATTCATGGGCCTCATGAACCGCATGTGCCAATCTTATATGGTTGCACTCATGATATTTTCATCAACAACATTCTGATTTAGTCACGAAGCAAAAATGGAGTATGGCCAATACTTGCGAGTGATCATGGAGCTATCGAGAAACGAGAAGGCAATTCGACTGAACCTGACCGACGACACTATCATAATTCATGGCAAAAAGCAAAGCAAGAAACTGCAAAGTGTCTCAGGTATTACGGCTCAGAAATAATTATCCAAGAACTACTGCGCCCTCTTAGCGCACGTAGTTGACAAGATTTTTCTCCGTATAATTCAATTGATGCACCAGTATTCCATTAGACAGATGTTCGATCTGTAAGCCCAAAACAATACTCGATTTTTCCAAGATCTTTCATTTCAATTTTTTTTCTCCAAAAGCTCAATCATTTCAAGGATTCTTTATTTGTTCCAATGATGTTCAGATCATCAACATATACAGCTATGATCACAGATTCCGATATTGTTTTATTTATAAGTACACATGAACAATTAATATCATTTTTATAACCGTTGGTTATCAAATAATCGCTTCGACGATTATATCACATACATTCAGATTGTTTTAACGCATACAAAGACCTTTGTAGTCTGACAGAATACATTTCTTTCAACCTTTTACTTAATGCTTCGAGCATTCAAAATCCTTTGGGGATCTTCACCTAAATATCGGAATCAAGTGATCCATATAAGTGAGCTGTAACGACATCCATAACTGGAGAATATGTTATCTCATGATTAATTCCAGGTCTGTGGGCAAAACCTGGAGTCACAAACCTTGCTTTGTATCTTACAAATCATCTTTCATAGTTTCTTTCCATTTATCCAAATCATGTCTTCTTTGACAATCAATGACACCCTGTAGTTCATGATCATCATTTATGGTATCACATACAACCGCATACGAAAACATTTCATTTTATTTTATCTCCATTATTCAGTTTCATTTTGGGTACATATTATTTGGTATGACCATAACTGATTGCCATCTCTTCATTGATATCATTTATTTCCACTTCAAGAGAACTATTGACATTTTGTATTTCTCAGAAAACATTATCTTCATGATCAAGTGCATTTCTACTTCATTTTCTTTTGAGGATTCTTATCCTTAGAACTCCATGATATTTCATGTCATTTCATAAGTCGTTAGCAAAGAGCTTGATAAGTTCAACATCGTTGAACTCCATGTAGTCTCGCTCTATGTTGTTGGACTCAACGTTTTCTACAAAGTTGACTTTTTTTCCCTTTACATTGAGGGAATCCAGGTAGACTCTGTAAAAATGTGCTAGTAGTCGAACACGAAAGCAGAGATTAGCACATTCATGGGTAAGTTTATGACTTGCGCCAAGGGTGAAGGTAGAATACCAAAACCCATCAAGTCTAATTCAACAACCAGAAATACCATAATGGAAGTGGAAACAGATTTCCATGGACTTCATAACCAGATTACCCAAGACGAGTGGTAGCTATAGCGCCATTTGGGGTAATTGTGAATCATTTGACAAAGTCCTCACACTTCCTGACGATCAAAGAGACAGATAAAAAGAGATTGTTCAATTTCACGGTGTGCCAATATCCATTATTTCTGATGGAGACGTCAGATTCACATTACAATTTTGACAATCGTTGCAAAGGTTCTTGGAAACCCGTCTGGAATTAAGTGCATCTTAACTTCCACAGACAGACGGGCATAGTGTAAGAACAATACAAACCCTAGAGGTCATGTTGCGCACTTGGGTGAATGAATTTGGCAGAGCGTGAGTTATCCACTTGCCACTCATCGAATTCTCATACAACAACAGTTATCATGCGAACATAAAGGCTGCCCTGTTCGAGGCCCTTTTTGGACGCAAGCCATTAGAATGCCAGGTTAGAGATCGAGTCGTGCTGAAAGTCTCACCTTGGAAAGAATTGATATGCTCTGGTAAACGAGGAAAGTTTAATCCCCGTTACATAGGACCATTTGAGATCCTAACAAGGATAGGTCTTATGGCTTACCGGCTATGTTTTCCGCAAGAGCTCGATTACGTTATCCCACCTTTCAAATTCTAAACTTGAAGAAGTCTTTATTTGACAAGACCCTCGGTATTTCCGTTTGGATAAGATTGAACTCAACAGGAGTCTTAAATTCTTTGAGATGTCAGTTGAGATCATCGACCGAGAAGTCAAGAACACAAATCAAAGCCGCATTCCTATAGTAAAGGTGTATTGGGAAGCCAAACGTAGACCGTAAATTACTTGGAAACGCGAGAATCAGACGAAACAGAAATGTCCACATCTCTTTCCCTAAGTCCCAAGTATGAGATACTTTGAAACAATTTCGGGACGAAATTCCTTTTAAGGGGGAGATGATGTGACAACCGTCAAATTCGGTCAACGAAAGTCAACCGAGTCAACTATAGTCAAAGTCAAACCTTATGGTCGATATTTAAAGTCAACACTATTCTAGTGGGTCCCCAAAAGCTATCAGTACAATTTATACGCTTATCAGACAATTTTCAGAAAAATCCAAATAGTGTCCAATATTGACAGCGAATAAGAAATCCGGAAAATCATTCGAGTATTATTTGAGCATAAATAATACTTAAAAAGCGATGTAGTCGTTAATACGAACGCGTGGATATCTAGATCATCCAAATCGGAGTTCGTATGCAAAATATACAATTTTCAGTTTCGGATTCTGCGTCAAATCCATTTCGGACACAATTTTATACCTTCATTTAATCATATCGGGAGTTTCGTAACTCCAAACGAGGTGATTTTTGGACTCGTTAGATTCCCTTTATCGGGAAGATTTCATAAACGAGAAATTATTTTCATGATACTCGCATTTTGTACGCTCAAAATACCGTGAAGACTATAACCGAAAACGTTAAGCAACGATAGCCAACGCTGGGGAATTTCTCGTGAGGATCTCAATAAAAAAAACTAGTTTTCATCCATATGGTTTCTCAAAAAAATCAATTATTCAGCAAAATATTAACCAGTTCTCTCTCAAACCGCCGCCGTACCGACACCGCCGACCGCCGCCGGAAAAATGAAAAGTCTCCAAATCGAAATCCGAGAACACCATCGCGTTCATCTCGTCCTCGTGATCAACCCTCAGCAATTTGTTTTTCCAAAATGTCGCCGGAAAACACTACCACCGCCAAAACAGCCGCCACAGTAAGTTTACGCACCACACTCTCTTGATCTGCGAATTTTTCTGAAATTAATGCTTGAGTTTTGTTCTCCTCGTGATTTCGAACACATAGGAAAAAACCTCACCTGATTTGGTGGTCGGAATCAACGGGAAATTGGATTTGAAGTTCTGGATTTCGTCACGCGCACCAGGTGCTCGACGATATGCCTCGTCGAGCCGCGCCTGGAATCTCACCGGTGAAAAGTGAGTCGTTGCCGAGGAAGGGGCGTGCCGCGTCCGAGATCGTGTCCGAGTCGGTGTCCGAGGAACACCTGGTCGTCGCCGATGCCCACCACCTGTTCGACGAAATGCGCCAATGAGTTTCACCGATGAAACTCGAGCCGGTGTCCGAGCCAACTTTAGCCGATGTCCGGGTACTATTCACAGTTACCATCTAGACCCTGAAGTTTGGTCAAATTTACAATTTGACCCCCTGGCCCAAAAATCATTACATTTTCAGTCCTAAAAATATTACACTTTGACCCCCTGAACTTTGGTCAAAGTTACATTTTTACCTCCTGGGTAAAATAGTTTTACAATTTTGGTCCTAAACAATTATTTTGCAAATTTGGTCCCTAAACAATTATTTTGCAAATTTAGTCTCTGAACTTTCACCAAAGCCCGATTTCTTCGTATTTTGAGCTGAGGACTTCATTCAGGAACCATTTTCACGTCATACCTTTGTGTAATCACTCCCGAATTTCCCGAGATTCGTCTAGTAACTCGATAAACCTCGTCATTCTTAGGTTTCAAGCCGAAAGCCAATAGGGTATTCTAGTACATCTTCATCAAAGGATCCCTACACCTTCGAGGTGAGTTCATATCCCCATTTTTAACTATTTTAACATTTTTAGGGGAGGAATACAAGTAAACACGATAACTTAAACAACCAATCATGAACACTAGTCTCAAAACAGTTAAACTCATACTCATACTGGTCAGTTACCAGCTTCAGTATTTTTCTCAACTTTATTAAATGTTTTAGCATTTTCAAAGTTTTATTGAACGCTCTAGTATTTTTCAAGACTTATTAAACGTTTTCGTCTTTTCAATGATTTATTAAACAACGTAGTTTCAAAGACTCATCAGATATTTTTCCATTATTTCAAAGTTACCAATTTCCTCGATTTTTCAACAAATATACATTATTTAAATGGTTTCAAGATTCCAAATGTTTATACATGGTTAAATCATTATTTTAGCACTCTTTATTATTTTATACTTAATCATTTATACATTGTTAAATCATTATTTCAACTCCCACAATTATTTTATACACAATTATTTATACATTGTTTAATCAGTATTTTAAACATTTGCAATTATTTTATACACCACATTCTTTTATTTCTCGACATGAAATCTTGACCATTTTGAGACTAGTTGGTTCAATCATGGTTCGTTTACAGTATCGTGAATAGAACGGTGTATTATATTTAATACCCTTCTATATCATTTAAATCATTTAGGGAGTGATCTCCCTACATTATATCTATTTTAAACATTTTTGGAACATCGTGTGTTTCTCATAGATTTCCGAAATCACTTACTCATTTTATCATTATTGATAGACATTGGAAACATTTATACATGATTCAGTATTTGTTTATTTATGCTACATGTATTTGTAGTGCATTATCATTTTAGTCTAAATCTCCATGACTATGCCCGTATTCTTGAGGTACGTTATGGAGAATCATTATTTGGATAATCATCATTTGTTTACGCTACATGTATTTGTAGTGCATTATCATTTTTAGTCTAATCTCCATAACTATGCCCGTATTCTTGAGGTACGTTATGGACAATAATAGCGCTATTGGGTTGACCACCCCGCCTTGGGACGCTAAGGTGATTGATCGCACTTGGTTAAGTGTATATGTTGATTAGATGCTCCATCCTTTATATGTATATGTATATATACGAAAAGGGTGAGGACTATTTGTTATGTTTACCATTTATCAATTATCCAAAAGACTAAAATTTATTCATTTATCTCTATCTCATATAAATCATACTCATATTTCATGTTATCATTCCAACTTGATTTATAATCAATTATTTCAAAATCATCTTATTTAAAATCAGTTATTTCGACATCATTGTTTCACAGACTTCAAAAGCAAATAAACTTCAAAATCAAAATGTTTCAAACTCATGAACTCACCAACTTTATTGTTGACACTCTTTAAAACTACTTGTATTTTCAGGAAATCATTTAGGCCGCTAGCCAGCGGTCTTGAACAAATGGAAGTTTAATACTACGTTTGTTTATTTTCATTTCATGTTGTAATTGGTGAGAATCAATCATTTTGTAAAACTATGTATCAATTCAATATCAATTCTTGTTTGGTTGTTTATATACTGTTCATATATCCATGGTTGTGATACTTCAATCAGTCATCCATCCCCGAACGTTTCCGCCAACGTGGTTTTGGGGTGTGACAAAGATCTACTACCAAACTGACAGGTGGTCCTCCACAAAGATAACGGTACATGATGATCACGCCCTTGGTGAGATCATCATCACTCATACTCGTACTCATTCTCATACGCACGTATTCTCTCTCTACGATCACCGGACTCACTTGATCGTCGGAGCGCCCTCCCGGGACCGCCTCCCGGAGCACGACTGACCTCATTCTTATTGCTGTGAACTCAGGTCTGAAGCAAGGTCATCCAGAAGACTTCAAAGAAGGACTAGTTTGCATCACCATCCTAGTAGAGTTTATTGTCCCGTTATGGGGACGTGCCCTGACCTCACTAACTCATATGCAATCACACTCTATGTATGCATCCATTCACCACTTATCTTTTATGCAAGTCAAGCACACAATGCCATGAGATGCATGTACAATTACATAAACATTGACAATTTAATCTTTCATAAACTTACATTAAAATCAAAGTCATCACAAATCAGGTAACACGTATAACCATTATTCTTTTGAAACGAAATCATAACATGATCACATAGTAGACTTACTACAAAAACATTCTTTCATAAACATAGTATACTTGAAGCCAAAACATTCTTTCAGTATCATAGTAGACTAAGTTCCATAATATACTTTCATAATCATCGTAGGCTTGATGCCAAAACATTCTTTCGTAATCATTGTATAAGTAGGAGCATTTGCATATCATTTGTATTCAAAAGTCAAATAAAAACTTTTTCAAAAACTTGCCATTTACCCCATAGTGGGAAAAAGCCACAACTACTCACCTTAGTAGCTAGGTACGTCTAGCTACACTAATCCACATAACTCTAGCCTTTTGCTGCTTCCAAACGTCCTTGAATATCTGTTAAATTAATAAAATATTAGAACTTATTAGACAACTGGACATATGGTATTTGTCTAATCAGTCTTGAACTACTTGTAGTCATAATCTAATTCCATTCCAGTGGCTAAGTATGATTCTTAAGGCATTATAGCCATTTTGGACACTTTTTGTCCCATTTCGACCAAAAATGGTATTTTCGGGTTTCTACAAAGTTATTTTAAAAAACCTATGAGTTTTACTTCTCGTTAAACTCGCTTTAATGGTTAGATGTCAAAATAACCTTCATTTTACTCATTTATGTGGTTTTGGCAAATTTCAACAAATAAAGTTTCTAAAAATAGAAACCATCAAAACTTTGATACTTTCCTTTAATTAATCAAAAATAAGTTCCCAACCATTCTTATGTATCAGTTGAAATATCAAGGTCCTTGATCTTGGAAATCCAAAATTATGACATATACCAATTCAATGTAATGTCCCAAAGTTTGACTAATGTAAAAGTCAAATTTCTCAAATTATCAATAATGTGTTCTTGATCCTTTTTGAACATTCCAACTTAGCACCAAGTCTTCTTAATGATCTCAAACACTTTACAACGATACCTTCAAGGAATACCATGCAAACATTATATAGCTACAATTTATAGATACTTTGAGTCCAAAATTAAAGAAGAAGTTCTTATTTCAACATTTCCAAACAATTCTTCAACATACATTTCAATTCTTGAATACCAGTAATAGAATCTTGATGTTATAACACTTACTATGTAATATCCAAATTAAAAATCAACACCGATTTATACATGAATCAATCAATTCATCAAGTCAATACTAGGGTTCCAATTTGACTCAAGTGTTCTTCAAGACTTTACACAAATCTTTGTCATACATTCAACGAATTCCAATTTAACAATCATACAATACCATCCATATGTTCTTTTAAGTCCATTATTGAGCATGTAACAACTAGGACTATCTCTGATTCCAACATGCATCCAAATAACTCCATAAATTTCAGAATTCAAACTAGGGTTCATAAAAAAATCAACTTTTACCTTCATAATTTTGTTTAGAAAGTAGAATCATGGTGTTTGGGGCTGTTCTTGAAGAATCCAGCCATGATAGAGCCACCCCACAACCCTTCAAGTCGTCATACCTCCTTATCGCCGCCTCCATCCATAGCTACACCGACTGACGCCGTTTCTGTGCGTATTAGCGGATGCAACTACTGTCTCTCGAGGCTGACAGACGCTCTATCCTCTTCGCTGCAGCTGCCAGATAGTAAGCAGATTGGGTGGAAGCAAATCTCAGATTACTTACCAAGTTATCGTGTGAAAATTTCTCCATCTCCGCCTCAGCCGCTAGTGGAAATGCATGAAGAGCAAAATCGACAGCATTCTCTTGCGGAAACAAACGAGAACCATTGACAAGCTTCCACTCGGGGACAAACGGTAAATATGAAAAATCAGTCCAGACATGGGTGTCTAAAGCTGCACTCCCACCACCACCAGTACCAAATTCATTTCCACCACCCCCACCAAATCCACTTTCACCCTCAACATTAAACCCACCACCAGTATCACCTCCTAAATTCCCTGTATCGCCAGAACCAGATAAAACCTTTGGATCGAACATCAGCTGCTCATCTTGATCTCCAGCACCCTCGGGCCCTGCTGGGACTTTCTTACCACCGGCATTCCCCTCCTCATCATCCGGAATCGTGATTATACCTAAGTCATCCTGTTTCAAATTGTTCAATAGCTGACGGCGACTCACTCTCCTTATCAACCTGGTCTCTAGAGGATTCTCTGGACCCTCCAACGCATCCCATGCCATTTTTATTTTGCTCGCCAACCGAGCGGACCCCCTTTAAATGCCCTCTTTGCTGTCACAGACCGGCTCCGGAGATCCTTCGTGATCACCTTTGGAAAGCCCCTCCACCTTGGCATCTATCAATGGAACATCGCCTAACACCCCTTTTCCCAACTTCCTTTCTTCTAAATCCTGAATCTTCCTAGCTCGCGCCACAACATCTGGGTTCTAAAACGCAAACGGTGCAGCCACTTTGTCAACCAAATCCACCTCTCGATACCTAAGTTCTCCTTTTCCCCACTCCTTCGCAAGAACGTCCTCAAATCTCACCATACACGGGCTATCTGTAAAAACAAAAGGAAAATTAGAGGAAACTAAAACACACAAAAAAAGGAGAGGAAATAACACATACTTTTCCGAAGCATATAGAATTCTGGCATCTTCCCCCGCATGCGCCATGAAGTGCTTAACCCTCTGCCTGCCAAGAAATACTCAGGGAACTCCTCTGGAACCACATGAAAATCGTTTAGGGTTTTCACCATCTGTTCTTGGTGAGGGTACAACTTGGGAATCTGGTCAGAAACCGGACCAGTCCGGTAATACTTGGTGCCAACACGAGAAGCGTTTACCCAGAGCCACTTATCCTACCAGTGCTTGGGTGAATACTTGGCTTCAGGGATCAACGTATGAACACTAGTCCTCCGGTAAAAAGCGTAGTTCTCCTCGGAAGCGGCAAAACGAAAATAATGCTTAAACACATAGAAGTCGGGAACAATGCCTAGATCATGACACAAAAGCTCGAAAGCCATGATTTTGTTAACAGAGTTCGGTGTCAACTGGTGAAGGCCAACGCTATTATGAAGAAGAACCTCGTCGGTGAAATCAGACGTCGGAAGACGGTACCCAGCGTCAAAAGTTTTTAAATATACACCGGTTTTTCCTTCGGTGGAGAGAAAACCCTATCTCATCGTTAGGAACAAGGATGCCATCCTCAGGATGGAATCCATAACGTTCGATTAGAGGGCCGTAAACGTCATCGGAAATTTCTTGATGATCAACATTCGCCATTTTCTGAAAAAGAGAGGAGAAGGAAGGGCAAAGGACACGGAAACAAGAAGGAAGAGAAGAGTGTAAGAAAGAAGATTTGAAAACCCTAAAAATATTATATAAGGCAGAGAGAAGCGGGAAACTCGAAAACAACCTTAATGATGAAAACGGACGAGTCACATCACTCGCATCGACTGCAACATCGCCGATTTACTCGGAAAGCGAACCGCCTCTCCTTAAAGTCTTGAACGTCAAAGCTAGGCCACGTCATCGCTTTGACTACTAAGACTGGGGGGACTTGATAGTGTATCATACGGATACATACGACAGTCCGCCAGCACGCTAGCAGGACTCCTTACCATACGACTAGACGACCAGCCAGCCGCCAGGAACCATGCGACCCGTCTGGCTGGACGCTATCTGACTCGACAGCCCTGGGCGATTGGCCACCACGTGTGCCAATACCAGGACAACACGTCACCTCATAACGGTCACCGCGTGACCTGAGGAGCCACGAACGAGTCAGGTGGTCCACAAACTACCACCTGGTCAGAAGAATGAGCCAATCACAGCCAACCACAGACGATCGCCCAATAAGGAAAAGATCTACTACTGAACTGACAGGTGGTCCCCCACAAAGATAACGGTACATGATGATCACGCCGTTGGTGAGATCATCATCACTCATACTCGCACTCATTCTCATACACACGTATTCTCTATCTACGATTACCGGACTAACTTGATCGTCGGATCGCCCTCCCAGGACCGCCTCCCGGAGCGCGACTGACCTCATTCTTATTGCTGTGAACTCAGGTCTGAAGCAAGGTCATCCAGAAGGCTTCGAAGAAGGACTAGTTTGCATCACCATCCTAGTAGAGTTTATTGTCCCGTTATGGGGACGTGTCCGGACCTCACTAACTCATATGCAATCACACTCTATGTATGCATGCATTCACCACTTATCTTTTATGCAAGTCAAGCACACAATGCCATGAGATGCATGTACAATTAAATAAACATTGACAATTTAATCTTTCATAAACTTACATAAAAATCAAAGTCATCACAAATTAGGTAACACGTATAACCATTATTCTTTTGAAACGAAATCATAACATGATCACATAGTAGACTTACTACAAAAACATTCTTTCATAAACATAGTATACTTGAAGCCAAAACATTCTTTCAGTAGCATAGTAGACTAAGTTCCATAATATACTTTCATAGTCATCGTAGGCTTGATGCCAAAACATTCTTTCTTAATCATTGTATAAGTAGGAGCATTTGCATATCATTTGTATTCAAAAGTCATATAAAAACTTTTTCAAAAACTTGCCATTTACCCATAGTGGGAAAACGCCACATCTACTCACCTTAGTAGCTAGGTACGTCTAGCTACACTAATCCACATAACTCTAGCCTTTCGCTGCTTCCAAACGTCCTTCAATATCTGTTAATTTAATAAAATATTAGAACTTATTATACAACTGGACATATAGTATTTGTCTAATCAGTCTTGAATTACTTGTAGTCATAATCTAATTCCATTCCAATGGCTAAGTATGATTCTTAAGGCATTATAGCCATTTTGGACACTTTTTGCCCCATTTTGACCAAAAATGGTATTTTCGGGTTTCTACAAAGTTATTCTAAAAAACCTATGAGTTTTACTTCTCTTTAAACTCGCTTTAATGTTTAGATGTCAAAATAACCTTCATTTTACTCATTTATGTGGTTTTGGCAAATTTCAACAAATAAAGTTCCTAAAAATAGAAATCATCAAAACTTTGATACTTTCCTTTAATTAATCAAAAATAAGTTCCCAACCATTCTTATGTATCAGTTGAAATATCAAGGTCCTTGATCTTGGAAATCCAAAATTATGACATATACCAATTCAATGTAATGTCCCAAAGTTTGACTAATGTAAAAGTCAAATTTCTCAAATTATCAATAATGTGTTCTTGATCCTTTTTGAACATTCTAACTTAGCACCAAGTCTTCTTGATGGTCTCAAACACTTTACAACGATACATTCAAGGAATACCATGCAAAACATCATATAGCTACAATTTATAGATACTTTGAGTCCAAAATTAAAGAAGAAGTTCTTATTTCAACATTTCCAAACAATTCTTCAACATACATTTCAATTCTTGAATACCAGTAATAGAATCTTGATGTTATAACACTTACTATGTAATATCCAAATTAAAAATCAGCACCGATTTATACATGAATCAATCAATTCATCAAGTCAATACTAGGGTTCCAATTTGACTCAAGTGTTCTTCAAGACTTTACACAAATCTTTGTCATACATTCAACAAATTCCAACTAAACAATCATACAATACCATCTATATGTTCTTTTAAGTCCATTATTGAGCATGTAACAACTAGGACTATCTCTAATTCCAACATGCATCCAAATAACTCCATAAATTTCAGAATTCAAACTAGGGTTCATAAAAAAATCAACTTTTACCTTCATAATTTTGTTTAGAAAGTAGAATCGTGGTGTTTGGGACTGTTCTTGAAGAATCCAGCCATGATAGAGCCACCTCACAACCCTTCAAGTCGTCTTACCTATTTATCGCCGCCTCCGTCCACAGCTACACCGACCGACGCCGTTTCTGTGCATATTAGTAGATGCAACTACTGTCTCTCGATCTCCCTTGAATCGGAATCGTACCCATGGTGTACGTGATTGCTTCGTTACCGATTTTCCCCTTTTCTCGTCTTCTATATTTCTATCTTTCTCTTTCTGATCTTTACGCATACTAGAAAGCTCCCCCAGAAAAACGCGATAAGGGATTGGAATCTTTGATTTTGAATTGGTAAATGGCCAAAATGCCGTGAACATGTCTTAGATATATTTCTCTAAGTTTTTACCTATGTTTCTCCTAAAACTTTAGAATACCATAACTGCACATATTATACCTTTAGAAAGGTGGGAATGAGCTTAACAACTTTCCCTTACTGACTTAAGTCTGAATCTTTATAGATTTTTTGATACAGCCCTTCCAACATGGGCAATTGGCCATTTTTGTACTTTTTGACCATATTTAACTCGCCATAACTTCTTCGTTATAACTTCAAATGACCTGTATATTTTTCCTATATTATAGTTATCTCAAATATTACAAAATTCATCTGGAGGACTGTTTCCAATTCCTTCTATATTTTGAGATATTGATTTCTAAAGATTAAGTCATAAAAACTTCACTTTTAGTCATTCATTTCCAATTTTGCCCTTATGTCTTTAAGATTTATATTCTAATCGAAATAACATCACATCATGACTTAAATAAAGGTATTAACAAGTAACTTTTCCAAAATTTTACATTCTTTGACCATTTTGCCCTTGTATAATACGGTGAGTTCGTTTAAGTATCAAACTTTTTACATTGAATACTTGCATAAGTTATTATCTTATATATTGCAAATTGTTGGTTGTCACATCGCGGGACCTCCTCGGGTTCGGATTTGGGCTCGATTCAGGTAGCAGAACATTTGGCGTTTGTGGAGACGGTGATTGAAATTGAGTTCGAGGATGGAATTGTGCAAACGGGTTGAAGTTTTGAGGCATCAATTGATGTGGAAACATTTGTTGTGGTAACATCGGAAATTGGTTGGATATCGGAAATGGTTTTGAGGGTCGAATTGTAGGCAGTAAGATGGTGGTAATGAAAGATTGTACCCCAAAAATTAGGGGATGATATGTTGGATGAATTTGGATTGTTAAAGATTGTATGTATAAAATGTAGAGAAGTTGCAAAGAAATTGTGTGTGTAAAATAGTTAAATTACATGATATTTATAGTGGCAAGTATATATTTTTTTTAAATTTAAAAACATTTCTAACGTTCACAGACGGCTAGTCTCAAAGACATACAAACACCGATAAAGATCGATGCCGACATCACATGGTGGTAATACCGATGGTATTACCGATGGTATTACCCTTGCCTATACCCATGAAGATTTTGTTTCATCAAGGGATAGAATGCAAAACAAAGGCCTTTATGAATATAAAATAATTGACCAATGAAATTTTGTTAGGAACCTAGCTATGAGATCCAAAGTGAATCCTCGATGAGTGTGCCCTCCCTCCCTACCCTTAAAAGAGGCATCACCTTCACGAATGTGGGGAGTCGACCCAATTAAAACTATGGCTGCCCCACAGCTGAGATGGAGTACGGGGGGTCGCTGGTCCTGACACATGTCATGTGTTCTTAAAGCATCCCCAAATACCTTCACAAATCTAACACTTTTTTCCTCCTTCAGGTTCATGAACCCATCACTATTTTCATTTTTAGATAAAAAGGTCATCTCTCAATGCAAATTTTTAATAAGATTGTTGAAGAAAATGACGTTTTTTTTTCAAACTTCTGATTTCCTTCTAAATCTATCGCTTTGTTTTTAATCGAAGCATGTATTCTCAAGTAATTAATCATGAATATACATTCATTTTAATTGATATAGTTCTCAGTTATAGCATTGTTTCTAATCGAAGCATATATAGTACATTCAAGTTTAATTAATCATGTATGTACATTCTATTAATGCTCAATATAGCTTTTAATTATTAATTATAACTTAATAATGATAAATATAAATTAATATTACAAATAAGAATATGTATAAGGTTTGTAATGAATATATATAAAAAATTAATTTAAACTATAAACGAACCGAACAAACACAAGACTTCTTAATGTTCGTTTATTTAACTTTAAACGAATTATCAAACCAAAACGATAAAGAAACATATTTTCTTATTTGTGTTCGGTTGTTTGAAAAAATATATTAATATGTTTGTTCATTAAAGTGTTTACCCAAAAAAACAAACTAACATAATTGAACCAGAACAAGGTACGTAAACAAAAAAGAAACATAAATATGCAAACAAACATAAATAATACGAAATTCAAAAGAGTATCTATGCGTAAAGAAAATCATACGTAAATAGCAAACAAACTTAAACAAAAAAACATATACGCCTGATGAATTTGATCAATTTGATCCACATGTTGTATTTAATTCTCACAATTCTCGCCATTTTCCTAATTTTTAATATATATATATATATATATATATATATATATATATATATATATATATATATATATATATATATATATATATATATATATATATATATATATATATATATATATATATATATATATATAATTTAACATTCCATTTGCTTAAGAAAAACAACAATCATTTTAGAAAAATCAAATTGTGAAGATAGATCTCAAATACTTAAATCCATAATAATTTAATGTTTTTATGTCATAGCGAGTGTGGAGTAAAACGGTAAAAAAAAAAACCAATAATTTGAATTGTATAATTACATACAAGTCAATTTAAGTTTACAAGTCTCTTAACAATAAAAAACCTAACTTTGTTATAAGTCTTCAGTAAATCTCTCAATCATTCAACATGTCAAAATAAGAGTTAAACTTGTAAACGTACCGAAGGTACCCGTGAATAACTCTTCATGAGAACGATCATCCAATCCGAAAGTCAAAGACTCAAAAATAGTTAATTTACATTTCAAAGTTCCAATAATTTCAATGGATCAAGTTTCAATACACGAATAACTCAATTTGTGTGTGCGACACACACACACACACATATATATATATATATATATATATATATATATATATATATATATATATATATATATATATATATATATATATATATATATATATATATATATATATATAAAATAGGTTACAAACTTGTGTATTACACGGTTGATAATTATAAACCATTATATAATAATAAAATCATTATATCTAATCTTTGAAATTAGCAAAGAAAAATAAAAAAATGAAAGTAAGATATTATAACTAACAATTAGGTCACCAACTTCCTTAACCTTCCGGCACTGGGCAGGCGTCAGCCCCCATACATGGTCTTACGAATTTGCAGAGACCTGTGTTTTTGGTAAACAGTCGCCCGATCCTGGTTACTGTGACCCCCTTTGTGAAGAGGCGCCCCTTCTCCCGAAGTTACGAGGCTATTTTGCCGAGTTCCTTAGAGAGAGTTGTCTCGCGCCCCTAGGTATTCTTTACCTACCCACCTGTGTCGGTTTCGGGTACAGGTACCCTTTTGTTGAAGGTCGTTCGAGCTTTTCCTGGGAGTATGGCATGGGTTACTTCAGCGCCGTAGCGCCTGGTACTCGATCATTGGCTCGAGGTTCTCTACCCCTTCTTACCCTGAAAAAGCAGGGTCACCTTACGTCCTTGAACCGATAACCATCTTTCGGCTAACCTAGCCTCCACCGCCCCTCGGGACCAACAATGGGTAGTACAAGAATTTCACCTGTTATGAAAGTATGTCGTTATTTCTTGCAATTAGCTGACAGTAAAATGCTATAAATTGATGCCAATGCCTTGATTTCTTTTTTCCATTGGAACTTGGTTTATTCGCTCCTACAATAGAATGATGTTCGTCCATTTATTATTACTGTTTTCGGTAAAAAAAATAGTATGTTGCCATCACTTAAAACCAAAAGCAAACAAAGTAAACACAATGCAGGGGATATGAATGGAAGGGTGGTGTAGGTTTGCTGAAAGTTTATCTTCGACAGTTTTTTTATTACTTTATTTTAAACTTAACTTGTTAGTTAATTTTGATAACATAAAGAATTCAAATTTTTTGGATTCTTAATTTTTTTGAAAAAAGGCTTAAATATCGATGGATGATGTTGCGGTTATGTGTATCTATTAACAATTACATATTTCTTCCTTTTAATATTTATTCTAGGATAGGTCCTTTTTTTCCAAAGTGTAGTTAAAAGGTATCTTTAAAAAAGACATGGATGATTTGGAAAATATAGTGTATTATTATAAACGAACTAAAGTCGACATGCTTTGTGTTGTAATAATTACTCTATTAATTAAAAAGCGTCATTTTCGGTATTGTCGTGAACGTTTTTTTTTTGGGTTGTGTAACGCTTTAAATTCGGGTTTGGATCTCGCCTTCGGATCTCCTCTGTTTCAGTCACACGTGTTGTCTTCCGCTTCTTCCTCTTCTGCCACCACCGTCTGGATTTTGCGTATTCCCCTTTTCACCGCCGTCCCACCTACATGAGAGCGAGAGAGACAGAGAAATTCGTCCAGATCGCAAAAATGGGGAAAGGAAGAGACGGTGCCAGATCGACGGTTAGAGGAATTCGTTTCTCGATGTTACGATAAATTGCAAAAAACATCCACCACCGCTTCAACTGCAAAAACCATCGACCACCGTTGCTTCTTCTCCACTCTCACTCACTGGATTTTGCATGTTTCTGTCATCTAAATTGAGATCCGCCATCGCCGTTTCCGATCATTGTCCATCGACTTGCCACTGTGCGTGTCTTCTATGTCGGTGCTTCCAATTTCAGCAAGAAAGTCGCAGCAGATAGCCAGTACTTCCGACTTATCTGTCAATCGCTCAATCTTGTATACACTTGCGATTGAAAAACCGAACATCTGGAAGGCGGGTGGTGAGTTCATCTTTTCTTTGTGCATTTTAAACTTATACTTGACTTTTTGGTTCTATGCTTTTAAGAAAATGGGATTTCAATATTAGGGTTCATCCATGTTTTCTTCACATAACCATTGGCGACATTCCTGCGGGCCGTATTAAGATGGAGCTCTTCACCGACATTGCTCCTACAATGGCCGAGAATTTCAAACAGTACAAGAACTTTAGGTAGCTCTATACTGAAAAGTATATGCATGATGTTTCTTCTATTCAATTTATTTTAAACATTCTTTTTCATTGCTAAAAACTACTTTTAGGTCTCAAATGTGTTGCTTCTATCATGACTTCTTACGACATGATAAATAAGAAAAAGATTGATGAATATAGCAAATGACAAAAAATTATGATTGATGGGGATTTGCAATTCAAAATAGTGAATATATAATCTGATAATATACTAGGGTTGAATCAGTACAATAAAAAGTAGTTGTGGCTATGGCAGAACTAATTCACTTTATTTAACACTTTCACAATAGTTTTTACCAAATTGGGCACCCATCTCTTCCATGTCATAATCAGAAATACGACAACTTTTCATGTAGAGCTTCTTCAAAGCGGTGACTATTTCAACTAAGCAGGAAATTTCAGCATCCCCAATACTTTCACTCCCACATAATGCTAATCGCTCTGACTTCAGTAATTTGTAGGTAAGAGCTCCAGATTAACACACCAGTAGAATTAACACAATTAACCACAAGCTCTTAAAAGTTGGGATGGTATTTGGACATACCAATTTACCCATAATCGTCCATCCTATTTGTTTTAGCGACCGATGTGAAGCTTCCTTAAAGGTTACAGTACTCACCCGTTAATCATCTTCTTCTCAATGTAGTCTAAATATGAGTCATTGCTGATATGGAGTCTTATTTGAACAAGGTATATGAAAATAGTAGCTTTTTATTATACAGGGTATGTTTTGGGTGGGGTAATTAATTTTATTGTGTAATGTTTATTGAATTTGTTAACGTAAAACATTTATGGTGTGCTTATGGCAATCAATGAACTTCAATTGCATATCAAAGGAGACTTGGACACTGCAGAAAGCACGAAAGACGTTGAGCGGAAGAAATTTATTTGTTTTAACTTAGGGATCCTTATAAGAATCAAAGAACCGATGGTGGAGTTTTCATCAAAATATATGGGTCAGAAACTTCATTCAGGTAACATCGTATATTTTATTTATTTATTTTGCATCATTCGAGTTGTATTTATTTTTTTAAAAAAACCATGGTTGTATGTACTTTCGTATTTTCCACTAAATATGCAAATAAACTTTAATCCTGAAAGAATGATAAGTAAAAGTTAAAGGATCAAAATTGTAATTATATAAAAGATCTAAAATGGTTGATATTTAAAACTATAGGGACTAAATTAATAATTATATAAATTAAAAAGTTAAGGGACTGAAATTGTAAATAACCAAATCTAAAAAAGGCATGTTCAAGGACCAAAACTGTAATTATTTCAATAGTTTATTCTTCTACATCTATGCTAGGGGTTATGAGTGGTGTGTACAAAGTACTTTCTGGAAACTTACGAGGGTTAAATTTGGTCATTTTATTTGCTTTCTTTGATGAAAAGAATATATTGTTTAGACAGAAACACGTGCATTGATGTTACCATTGGTCAGATCTTGGATGGTTGAATTCTCCTCTATCCTTAAAAGTCCTGTGCAATCTGAAGATCCAGATGATTGGAGTATTAGAATGGAGGTATTTTTCTAAATTTTAAAATATTTCATATTTATTAATGGAATTTGTACTCATATCTCACTTTTTTTTTCACCATCAGACTCTAAAGTGCTTGGGACAATTTGTTCAGAACTTTCCAAGTCTGGCAGAAAGTCAGTTCATGGGTAAGTTTGTCCATTGTCCCATCTACCTAAATCATTTATTTTGTTGTTTATAAAACTTAAAAAAATTGTTTTTTTCAGACGTTTTAGTTCCATTGTGGCAAAGATTTGTGTCATCTCTTGGTGTATATGAAATATCTTCAATTGAAGGAATTGAAGATTTATATGAACGAAGATATGATTCTGATGGTTCAGATTTTAGAAACAAGCCTCGACTCCTTCATCATACAAGTAATAAATTTATATGTATTTATAGATGTTGAATGACTTTGTGTTGAATTTAATGTTTAATCTTTTGTTTTTATCTTTTTGTTTTGTGGGCAAAGACGTCACGGTATCGACTAAGAAATTGGGCAAACCTTGCCCTAAGAAGATGTAAGAATTATAATGGGAGCATATTATCTAACTGTTTATAAAAAAATAAATGCTGAACTTCAGTTTCCAATTGTTTATACCAATTTTTACTTCATCCATTTGGTTTTCCCGTCTTCAATTATAACCAAATTATGTAAATTAATTAAAATTTGGGTTTGTGGTCTGACAGGTCCAGTTCCTTGAAGATGAGAATTATTTGCAAGAAAGCAAGCATAAAGAACTCAAGCTTACCAAGTTTGTAAATTCTAACTGTTAATTACTTTTCTCAAGTATATTTAACTCTACTTTGTGGAAACAAATCAGTGAAAGTACGTTGCTATTTCTTGCATTTAACCTAAAGTTAAACATGGCAGTGATGTTTAAACAAATCAATATGAACTGGTTTCTTTGTATTTATCTTGAAATGTTTTGTATTTATTTGATGTTTTTTTTAATTTAATGCAGATTGACATGGTTACCCTATTAATGCCAAGGCAAAAAGTTGTCCAACATGTAAGGGCACTGGGACAGTAAATTCTTTTCTTTAAGTTTCATATTAATTATGCCCCAAAGAATAAATTTAATGTTAATTTATTATTTTTTGGTTTTTATCCCTCCATTTATCGCTAGGTGCAGCTCTTGTAAAGGGTCAGGTTGTATCATTAAGGTTTCATTTCTAGGATTAATGGAAATTTAAGTCAAAAAAAAATTCCTTAGATGTAAATTAGATTAATTTCTCTTTAATCATTTTGTGCAGGAATATTGTACTTCTTGTGGCAGATCAGGTGTTGTTGAAGTTGTCAACGAGGTTAAAATTCCAATACCAGCAGGTTGGTGTTAATTTTTCTATTAATTGACTTTAATAAATTTGTTATTATTTCTAAATGAAGAATCCATAAAAATGGCATAAATTCAAGAAATAGCAATGTACATTCAATTATCATCTTCTTTTTCTTATTAGGACATTAATTATGCTTTAGTAAATCTAGATTTATGTGAAATTTGGTTTGTATTTGGATAGATCTTTGAAAGTACATTGCTGTAATAAGAAGCTACTTTCATTTCTTTTTATTGCAGCATTTTTCTTATTAAGTTATGGAATTTGAAAAATCTTTCCAACTATAGCATTGTATTTTGGAACCGGAAACAATATGCTGCTTTGGTGTGGATATCGTGCGGACCCGTGCGGAGCACGGGGTCCCACTAGTTACAATAAAAAGTTGTAGAAATTTGTTTTCTAGAAATGTAGTTTGTGTGTGAAGATATTAATAGCAACAAACTATGTAGATATTTGTTTTCTTAGTAACGTATTTTGTGGGTAAAGATTTTTTAGTAATAAATATTGAGTATGTGGAGCCTAATCTAAACCAAGGAGTCACTACGACTGAAGAAGATTAGTTGTCTGAAGCAGCCAAACCGAGGTGAGGGCTAGTGCGTTTGATGGGCATGCTTCGCCTTGAGATCAGTCTCTTCGTCTGTGTTTTGAGCTCCGCTTCGGATGGTCATGTAATGCGATGCGAAGATCGACTAGTTGTAAAGTAGGTATCACGAGTCTGATGTATACCTTATTGATACACACTACTTTAAGGCCGTTGGCAGGAAGGCATCATCAGATCCAGGAGTGACCTTCGCTGCGATCCGAGGCCTTCTAGTAGATCCTTCACTTGGCTCATATGGAGTGAGAGTCGAGATGTTGATAAAAGGGTTGTGCTACTTCCGGTGGGAAGTGTCCCTTTTGGCACAAGTACAAAGGACAAAAGGTATTAGAAGTTGGTCTGCCACAACACGTTTTGTGTACTGTTGCTGTCTGCAGCAAGTCTGCCACAGCATGTTCCTCGTATAGCCACATCAGCTGGCCTATGTGCAGAAAGTCAAAGGCTAGAAGATCTGTCATATCTTCTCGATATATATATATATATATATATATATATATATATATATATATATATATATATATATATATATATATATATATATATATATATATATATATATATATATATATATATATATATATATATAGACACACACACACATCTCCAGCAACCAAGAGTGTTCAGTGTGTGAATATTATAGATTGCAGTTATACTTGTAAATTGTATAAAATTCAGTTATAATAAAAAATTCTATCTAGTTCCACAGTGGACATAGCTTGATCTCGCGATCGAGTGAACAACTTTATTTCTTTGTGTTCGATCTTTGTTTGTTCTTCTTGTATTTCTTGTTGTAACTTTTTGGTATCAGAGCCAAAGTTACATGCATGATTATTATAACATGATAAACTTGGTTTTTGGAAGCCATGTATCTTCTATATTTTATGTAATAATCCATGCGTGGCTTCTTTGACAACTTACATGTTAATGTTTATGATTTTATGTGACCAATCCTTTTGTAAACATTTGGTTACATAAAAGTTTCCTTAGAAAAACAAAAAAAAAAAAATTTTTTGATTATATGTGTGTTTTTTGTGCATAAACAAGCCATGGACTAAAACTTTATGTGTGTTGTGTTGATTTCGAAATGGTTGTAGTTATTTATTTATTATGAGGGTTTGTGATAGTAAATAGCCTATTTTTTTCTTCATTTTTTTTATTTTCTAAGTATTAGATTATTGTTAGACTAGTATATAGGCTTCAAAATGTAACAAGACATGAAGATGAAGACCAATACATTGAAGAAAAAAAATATTTTCTCACTTCTTGGTTAAATGCAAGGGTGGAAAATCTTTTATATGATAATATAAGATGTTTTGGCAAGTAGAAGCTTCAAGAAACAACATTTGGAAGTTTATTTGTTCTCATATGTCCCTTAGGAATGAACTTATTATTTCATAGAATGGCTCATATGAAATAACAATTAGATGGCTTGGTTTATCCACCCATACATGTATGTGATGATTGTATGTTGTTATGTTTGTGTATGAAAAAAGGATTTTGCATACTAGAAAACCTATATAATAAAACATAATCATCGAGGAGTTTATAGGTTTCAAAAATAACATTATTATTAATATATGCAATTCTTGCCAAGTTAAGAATAGTAAAGTTTTAAGATTTTCATAATTTTCCATCAAAGTTATGTTGTTTTTATTTTGTCACAAATACTTTATTATTTTTTTTTCATTTTAAGCCACAAAACTTTACATACTTTCGATTATTGCACAATATGTACAATAACGTTTGTTGTTTTTCAAATTTTCCACCAAGATTTTGTTGTTTTCAATTTTGCCATGAAATACTTTTATTGTTTTCAATTTTGGCCCCAAAACTTTAATTATTTTCAAATCGTAATAGTAAAATTGTATTGTTCTCAATTTTGTCGCCGCAATTGCTAATTTCTCAATTTTATTCTCATAACTTTAAACAATTTAGTTTTGGCCCAAAAATATTCATCGTTGTAAATAATATAACACCCGGCTTACAATAAACAACAAATACACCAAAAAAATTTCACTTTTTAAAACATATTTAACATCTCAAAATCAAGTACAGGTGTATCAATTACATATAAGAGGCACACAAGTGATATCCAGGGATACAAAAGCATAAAAAATTTCTGCAAAGTCGAACTGCTACTGTCCTCTCTATCTCTATACCAACTCCAAACTCTGAGCTACATCTTCCTTTTTGGTCCGACTTAATCCGCCCAGACCTCATTCCACGATCCCAATTCAACGGATTAACACAAATTAATGTTACTGGGACTAATATAACAGCCCATGTGCATTAAGGTTTGAGTTTAAACCCTTTCCAAGTAAATTTCACAAAGATTTCCACTAATTCATCTCTAATTACAAGAACTCAAGGTCTATCCTTTGTAATTAACCCATTCTCAACAACCTAGGTTAAAATCAGAAGCAATAAATTTCACAGGGTTTCCAACAAGGTTTCAAATAGATTTCCAGTCCCATAACCACCATTTTCCACTTTCATTCATCACACATAGTAAAATTGCTAAAATACCCATAATAGGAACTTAGTCATCCTAGATAACCCTAACCACTTTAGGATATAAAGTTAGAGTACTTACCAATCAGAACACAGTGTTACAAGCTCTCCCCCTTCAAAAGATTTCATCCCGGGAATCAAGCAAATAGTTGGAGGTACCTTACCCTTATCTCCTCTTCAGCTTCCCAAGTTACATTGGAGCCTTTATGGTTTCTCCATTGCACTTTCACCATGCTAATGCTCTTGTTACGCAGCTGCCTTACCTTCTGATCTAATATATTTTCTGGCTGCTCCGGGTACCTTAATTTTTCATCTATTTCAATTTCAGGTAAAGGTATTCATTGGGAATCATCAAACAAGGTCTTCCTTAAGTGTGATACATGGAAAACATCATGAATGCCTCTTAAGTTATCGGGTAGCTCCAAACGGTACGCTACAGCTCCCACCCTTTGCAAAACCCATAATGGACCAATGAAGCGGGGACTCAACTTCCCTTTCTTCCCAAAGCGGATCAAACCTTTCCATGTGGAAACTTTAAGCATCACCATGTCGCCCACTCGAAACTCTAAACATTTCACTCGTCGATCGGCATACTGCTTTTGGTGATTCTGAGCAACCTTTAGGTGTTCTCAAATTTCTCGGATTTTCTCTTCAGTCTGGGTGACAATCTCGGGTCTGGCTAACGGCTTCTCCCCTAACTCCGTCCAGCAAGTTGGAGTACAACACGGTGCTCTGTATAACACATCGTAGGGGGCCATTTGAATGTTGGAGTGATAACTATTATTAAATGTAAATTCCACCAAACGTAGGTAATCCTCCCAACTCCTGCCAAAATCCATAACACATGCACGAAGCATATCCTCCAGTGTCTTAATACTCCTCTCGCTCTGCCCATCAGTCTGAGGATGATAGGTAGTACTCATCAAAATTTTCGACCCAAATTGTTCCTGAAGGCTCTGCCAAAACTGAGAGGTACATCAGCTATCTCGGTCAGATATAATGGAGGATGGTACACCGTGTCGACGAATCACTTCATCGATATAAATTTTAGGTAACTTCCCAACTTGATAGCTTTCACATATGGGTATGAAATGAGCAAATTTAGTCAATGGATACACGATTACTGATATTGCATCGTACCCATGTGACATCCGAGGAAGCTTTGTCACAAAGTCCATGGCGACCTCGTCCCACTTTTTCATTGGACAAGTAAAGGCTGGATCTCTCTATACAGCTTTTGATTATTGGACTTCATTTGCAAGCATGTTTGGCACCGCTCCACATACCTCCGTAGGTCCCGCTTCACTCCCGGCCACCAATACAACTGTTTTAGCGTCCGATACATTTTGGTACTACACGGGTGTACAACATATCGGGAACAATGAGCATCCTCAAGGAGTAACTTTCGTGCCTCACCCTGATTTGGAACCCACACTCGGCCTTGAAAGGTCTTTAACTGTTGGGAATTCTCCTCTAGTTGGTTGATATAGCTAACCATGCGTTCACTTTTTACGTGCTCTACCTTCCCTGCTTCCTCTTGGGGTTGCTCGAATCAACTCAGGTAGCCGACTGACTACACTCATACAGGCCGATACAACTCTAACGGGTCTCTCGTTTCGACTGAGAGCATCTGCAACCACGTTCACCTTCCCTGGATGGTAAAAAATATCACAGACATAATCTTTAAGTAAATCCATCCATCTCTGCTGCCTCATGTTCAGCTCCTTCTAGTCAAACAGACGCTTAAGACTTTTGTGATCTGTCAAGATCGTGCACTGGGTACCTCTTTTCAGCTTCTTTGAAATGCCTGGATGCATATGTAATTACTCGACCCCTCTGCATTAGTTTACAACCAAGGCCCACTCTAGAAGCGTCACTGTAGAACACAAAGTCTTCCCCTCCTTGAAGTAAAGCTAGTACCGGGGCCTCACATAAGGCCTGCTTCAGCTTCTAGAACGCAGTCTGCTGCTCCTCTGTCCACTCAAACATCTTGCCCTTCTTCGTTAATCTAGTCAAAGGAGCTGCAATGGAAGAAAAGTTCTCCACAAACCTCCTGTAATATCCAGCTAGCCCGAGAAAACTGTGTATCTCCGATGGATTCCGCGGCAGCTCCCACTTCATTACGGCCTCAATATTCGTAGGATCAACCTTGACACCATCGCTGCTAATAACATGCCCCAAAAACTTAACCTCTTGAATCCAAAATTCACACTTGGAGAACTTGGCGTACAACTTCTCTCGGTGAAGTAAGTCTAAAACTTTGTGTAGATGCACCTCGTGCTCCTTCTGGCTTCGGGAATAGATCAATATATCATCGATGAACATGATGACAGAGGTGTCAAGGAACAGACAACACACTCTGTTCATTAACTCCATGAAAGCTGCAGGGGCATTGGTTAGCCCAAATGGCATCACCAAAAACTCATAATGGTCGTAACAACTGCGGAAGGCAGTCTTCGAGATGTCTGACTCTCGAATTTTCAGCTGATGATACCTCAATCTCAGATCAACCTTGGAGAAATAAGATGCTCCCTGGAGTTAATCAAATAGATCATCAATTCAGGGCAGAGGATATTTATTCTTTATGGTGATCTTATTCAGCTTCATGTAGTCTATACACATACACATAGACCCATCATTCTTTCTCACGAACACGATAGGTGCTCCCCAAGGTGATGTACTCGGTTGAGCAACTCCTGCAACTTCTTCCTCAACCCTTCCATCTCTGATGGTGCCAACCGGTAGGGAGCACGGGCAATAGCAGCTACCCCTGGAACCAAATCTATGGTGAACTCAATCTGTTGATCAGGTGGTAGTCCCGAGAGCTCATCGGGAAAAACATTTGGAAACTCCTTTACGACTGCTTCATTTCCAACATATAGCTTGCTGGGCTCCACCGGGACTGCACACACCATTAAAAATACTCCTTCTTTGCTAACACAGCTACGAGCTTTAGTAAAGGAAATGACATGCATTCTCGTACGTGGCCACTCACCCTGAATCAACACCCGCGATCCATCTGGTGCTATAACCACAATACTCTTTCTTTCACAATCAAATTGAGCATTGTTAGTTGCTAACCAGTCCATCCCTACAAGCACTTCAAACTCCTTAGTGGTGATCGACTTTAGATCAATAGGGAAAGTGGTCCCGTTGATCTCAAGCCCTGCTCGGAAACATACATATATCTCCCACCTGCTACTGCCACCTCCAGCTCCTCCTCCAACGGGGTTAAGGGTGTAGAAATTTGAGGCATAAATGATGCGGATATAAAGGAGCCTGTGGCTCGAGGATCAAAGAACACATATGCAGGAATCGAATTCAAAGCAAAAGTACCTACAACAACATCAATATTCTCCTAGACCTCCTTGACTGTCATCTGAAAAGCTCGTGAGGCTACTAGTCCGCCTCGGCCTCGTGTCTCCTTCCTCTCTCTCCCTCACTCCTCCCGTGGCCTGTCTCGGGACTCCCCAGTCTTCAGCTCAGGAAAATTTGCACGGAGGTGGTCTTTAGCCCCACCATGGATCTGGGTTTCCAAACCCCACACGTATTTATCTATCTTCCATTTCTGGTGCTCATCAAAAATTGTCTTCTCTAGGAAGGCTAAAGTGTACTTGTGCACCGACCGGGATCCCTGATCCAAATTGTCTTCTTTACCGCCACCTCAGAGAAATAATCTTCGTTAATCTTTGCTCTAAACTACTCCCATGTTAATAACCGCGTCAAATCGGAACCCAAAGCTCTATTGAACACCTGCCACCAATACTGGGCATTCCCATTCAGAAGGTTGGTGGCAAACTCCAAATTATCAGCCTCTGCATGCTTGCTGATCCGGAAGACTTTCTCCGTATGCATCAACCACTCCATTGCCTGAACGAGATTATCGGCTCCTACAAACTCCTTAGGGTTGCAGCTGAGGAAGGTCTTATAGGTGCATTCACTTTCCCTCCTAAGGTCCCCTCAACACCCTTGCCTTTATCGACCCCACGTACCCCACTCTCAGCCTATCCCTCATCCTCTGGAGCTCTATCATGCACCTGCTTCGCAGCAGCCTCCCTCTGTGCCTCCACCATAACGGGTATTGTTTCACAAACAACCTCAAAGATGGTGGCTCGTTAGTCCGACGGGCTCCCTGCTGCCTCTCCCGCCTCTTTATGCACCGAGCCCTGGGACCGTGCTCTGCTTCCTCTCGAGGCTCCCCACAAAGCACTCCCTCGGCTCTGACCACTCCGAGTATTTGCCATCTTCAGTTTCCAACAGAACAATTAGTTGCATAATTAGATAATATACGTATATATAAATATATAACATTCTCCCCCTTATCCCTGATTCCACCATCTCTTAAGGTTCAAGTCTAGGCATCTACACTACAGAAACCTAATTCACTTAAACCACGACTCTGATACCAACTTGTAACACTCGACCTACAATAACAAATACACCAAAAAATCACTTTTTTAAAACATATTTAACATATCAAAATCAAGTACATGTGTATCAGTTACATGTAAGAGGTACACAAGTGATATCTGGGGATACAAAAGAATAAAAAATTCCCCCAAAGTCGGGCTGCTACTGTCCTCTCTATCTCTACACCTACTCCTAACTCTGAGCTACATCTTTCCCCTTAGTGGGGTCTCTAAGACCTGCAACATTAGTATTCAAAAGAATTAGCTACACAAGCCCAGTGAATAATCAATACATATCACAATACACATCATTATAAGAAAGCACATAAACACACAGCCACAAAACCACCACATCACATCACATCACAGTCCCCTGTTTTTCACAACACTTCCAACCGGCTATCCGTCCCCTCCTCAACCCCCACAGTCTCGAGTCACAAAGACTCACCGCAACCCCCCTTTTGTGTGATAGAATAGCCGGCCACAAGGGCCATCACAACATAGATAAGGTGATTAACCCAAACCCTCGGCCACGAAGGCTTGATTAAACCCTAAGCTACAAAGGATTAACAGCTAACACTGAACCACAAAGGTTTTGCAACCAAATATCATAAAGGTAAAGCATTGATTACTCACCTGATCAACTGCTCTGCGATTATTCTAGAAGGAGTGGACTAGTAGGCAACTTGCTCCCGCTCTGTTAGTTCCCAACTATACCTACATTGTCCAACATATAACACTCATAAACACTCTATATTCATTCGACTATACCACTCGGGAATGAGGTGCCAAATTCCCTAATTTCTACTTGGAAAAACACATACATATCACCTAGCTACAGTTAGCGCCGCTAACTGGGCTGTTCATCTGATCTTCTTTTTGGCCCAACTTAATTCATACATACCTCATTCCAGGGTCTCAATCCAATGGATTAACACAAATTACAACTATTGAGACTAATATAACAGCCCATGTGCATTAGGGTTTGAGTTTAAACCCTTTTCCAAGCAAATTTCACAAAGTTTTCCACTAATCCTTCTCTAATTACAAGAACTCAAGGTCTATCCTCTATAATTAACCCATTCTCAACAACCTAGCTTAAAATCATAAGCAATAGATTAAATGCTTACCTTGATTATGCAAAGGATAGAGTAATTAAGCTACTTTATGGATTAAGACCTCCAAATCTCATTTCCAAGTGTTCCAGAACTTCCAGCACTCTTCCCTGCTTCTCAGAGACGTTTCCTCCCCTTTAGAACTCAGCAAAATGACCAAAATATGGCTTAAAGCCTTTTTAAGTGGTTAATGGTTAGCGTCGCTAATCTCTAGCCGCTATCCCCTCCTTACACGATACCACTTCTCACTGTCACTCGAAATAGCAATGTACTTTCATTTAGTGGCGCTATCCTTACCCGATAGCGTCGCTAACCCGTCTGTGACAGTTTTCTTTGTCTACTTTCCTGCTCAAAAACGCTAATATACATACACTACTATCACAGGGATTCCAACAAGGTTTCAAATAAATAGTCAGTCCCATAACCCTTATTTTCCATTTTCATTCATCATACATAGTAAAAATGACTAAAATACCCTTAAGAGGAACTTAGTCGTCCTAGATTACCCTAACCACTTTAGGATATAAAGTTAGAGTACTTACCAATCAGAACACGGTGTTACAAATAATGGTCCCAAAACTTTCAATATTTTCATTTTTGTCCGCATATTATATTTAGTTTTGGCATAAAACTTTACTTTTCAACAATTTTGGTATTATAATCGTTCAATATTTCCGGTTTTAACTCCAAACCTTACAATTGTTGCCCACTATGAATAGTAAAGTTTTATTGTTTTAAAAATTTGCCTCAAGATTTTTGATGTTTTCAGTGTTACCCAAAAAGCTTCCATTGTTTTCAATTTTGACCCCAAAACTTTTAATATTTTCATTTTTCAGTGTTGCTCACTATGAATAATAAAGTTTTGTTATTACTAATTTTGTCACTAGAAACTTTCAGTGTTATCAATTTAGCCACAAAACTTTCAATTTTAGTTTTGGCCTTATTGAAATAGTTAACTTGCATTGTTTTCAATTTTGCTACCAAAGTCAAGTTGTCTCTCTTAATGTATTGTTGGAACTCGATTGAAAGGTCAACCAACTTACATCAAGGTCTCTTGCCATACAATAATCTAATTTAAATTAAGATTTGATAGCATCTCTATTATTAACTCATGCCAAATCATATTCGCCACGAAGCACGGACACTTAACACTCGTTATAAACATAAGTTGCAAAATGAGTTTTATAAACAAAATGGTTTTTATCCAAAACTAAAAATGTCAAAGTTTTTGAAATGGTAAATGATTAAAAAGGATATTTTAATAAGTTACAAATTGCTAGTCTAAATAATAAAACAAGTTTCTTATAGGACTAAAATGGTTCATGTGGTAATCATACTCAAACCGGTGTATGAGATTATTAGACCACAAACTCAAAGATGATAAAATTGAGATTTTATAAAGAACCATTAAATGAGAAATATGATTATTTTTAAAGTAAAGATAAAAGGTATCATGTTGATTCAATGCATGCAATATACATGATACCTAAATGTTTTCAAAACTAAAATTGAAAAACATAAAATCCCTTTCAAAATGCAAATCAATATCGTCCTTTTGAAGAACACTCGAAATTGTTTGTACGGTCCTTGCAAGATAAAGGTTACATAACCCTTAGATTCGCCTTATGATGACCGAGGTGGTTTTGCACTTCTAGTGGGATAAAGGTCATATAACCACTAGTTGTTGGCAATTTCACGCGTTTCTCAAGTAGGATGATTTGATCAGAAATCTTTTGAGATAAAAGTCATCTAAGAAAAAAAGAGTCGAGGCATAGACGAGATCATACATGTCGACCAAACAAAAATGTTTTTAAAGGATCCCATAATGCTAGAAGTTATATAGGATATAATTGATAAACGTTATCTACCTTGTTGGAGTAAGTAGACGAGATAAAAGTCACCTAACCATTTGCTCGTTTTGCATCTTGGATTCTAGACTTTACTAATTAATGTTTACGAAACAAAAAACGGTATTAAACGATTAAAGAATTAAATATTGAAAAATACTAAATAAAACTTTGTCAATATTTTGTAAATGGCCAATAATGCAATCTACACAACCTTAAGAGTAAAATTCTATCGAGAGGCATTGAACCCCAACAATGACAACTTCCCTAAATGGTGTAACATATTAAAGCAAGTTCTCTCAAGAAAGAACAAGATGTATGTGCTTCAATCTCCCAACCCCATGTAAACTCTTTTAAATTTGAAATTTTAAATGACTATTTAAGATGGCTCATGTGGTGGTTGTTACAGTACATGACACATCTAGAATTATCCAATTACTAGGCGAGTTTGGCCACCTTGGATTAGGCCACAAACTGTAGGTCGTAAAATTTTCTCTTAAAACAGCAATTTGTTAGATGTGAAGGCTTTGACAAATCAACCAAGGTTGGTGAATGGTTGGTGAGTCCAAGGTTGGTGAGTCTAAGGTTATGGCTAAAGACTCATCAAATATGTTCATACATGCATTTCACATTACCTTTTTTCTGCAGCTACATTGACTTGTCTTCATCTGATTTGGGTGACTGAACTTTAGAAAGCTTAAAGTGACTTCCCAAAGGTGTGCTTCTGAAGATGGCTCTTTGACACTCTCTCAAGAGAAGTACATTGAGAAAGTGTTAGAGAAATTCAGCCTTAAAGATGCCAAGATCAGAAGCACACCTTTGGGAAGTCACTTTATGCTTTCTAAAGTTCAGTCACCCAAATCAGATGAAGACAAGAAAGAAATGGCTAAAGTACCTTATGCATCTGCAGTTGGTAGTCTCATGTATGCAATGGTATGCACGAGACCAGATATTGCACATGCAGTGGGAGTTGTTAGTCGATTTATGTCCAATCCGGGGAGAGAACATTGGGAAGCAGTTAAATGGCTGCTAAGATATACTGTATCAGAAAAGTTTGCATTTGCCTATGTTGGGCGAACAACCGGATGACATGTATGATGAAGATTGGAAGTTGTTGGATCGACAAGCCTTGGGTGTAGTTAGGCTTTCATTGGCAAAGAGTGTTGCATATAACATTGTCAATGAAACAACTACTTATGGAGTATTTAAGGCTTTGTCCAACATGTACGAGAAGCCGTCCGCTTCAAACAAAGTGTTTTTTGGAATGCATAGATGAAGCACATGTGAAGATTGTTCTGTGGCTTCAAGTGGGAGATTGTTAAATGTGAAGCCACTGGTTGGTCAATGTAGCTGCAGAAAAAAGGTAATGTGAAATGCATGTATGAACATATTTGATGAGTCTTTAGCCATAACCTTAGACTCACCAACGTTGGACTCACCAACCATTCACCAACCTTGGTTGATTTGTCAAAGCCTTCACATCTACCACAATTTTCGTTTCTAAAAATTTCTGATCGGTGAAAAAGTAAATGAGGAAGCATAATAAATAAAAAAAAAGTCTGCATATGGTTGATATCTAAATATCTAGCCAAAACCAAAAGCATATCCCCTTCCATGAACACTCAAGTATCTATCTAGTCTGAAATTGTGAAAATACAATGTTTCCCGCAAGCACTTAAATTAATGTCAAATTTTTTCTTGCTTATGCAGCTTATCGAAAGCCACTTCGCTTATACCAACATAATGAAATCTCGAAATGACAAAATCCTGATATAATTGAAGATTTCAAATATTAATTCAAATAACAATAAAATATTGCATTAAAGAATTATAACGAAAGATGATAGACATGAAAAGGGCAATTAAGAATAATAATAAAGAGTAGGAAGAACTAAGAAGAAGGTCGATAAAAAAGAAGACAATGACACATAAGAAGAAAAGCGATTGAGCCAAAGAAAGAAGTGGAATGATGAGTGGTTATTATACAATTATAAAAACAAATGTGAAAAATAAAAGCAAAAAATATTGTATATATTATATCTTTAACCAATAATCATCAAAATTCATTTCCCATCTTTCCATAAAAAATGTTAAGCAAACACTATAAGTGTTGAAAGTTTCATGTCAAGAAAGGAACCTCCCATAGTCCCATCCCTTGTCCAAAACAATATTTGTATATTGATTTGTAACTTAAGCAATAAAATTTGTATCCCATTTCCGTAAAAAGCTCATATATTGACCCTATTCCCTTTGAAGGACCAGCAATAGCAAGTCATTTTGATCCATTTAGGTTGGTACTACCTGCCCATAGGCTACATCCATAAACAAGTGGTCCAAAGTTTCCATTAAAGACATTAGATTGCAAGTCTCTCTTTGTGCATGTTGCTTCAATAGATATAGACATTGCTTACTACAATAAGCCAAAACTATCAAATTGTCTGTCCATTTCTCTTTCATCAAAAAGAACCAAAAAAAGTAACTTCAAAGTTACTGCTACAACTAACTATCAATGATTCAGGAAATTCATACTTTTGTTTTCTATAAGATGAATGAAATGTCCAACTCAATATTTATAGTTTATTAGGTTAGGTGCATGGTTATGCAACTAAGGTCATTGAGATATTTGTCAAATACCTTGTAATCATAGTGGATCAATTTCCCCAAAATCGCAAGTAGGCTTGATAAAAGTGGCCCACTCTAGCCTTGGTTATTGACCTCTATAGGAATCTTTGAAATTTATGGGTAATTTAAAAAAAAGATTGTACATTTGTATTTATGGACAAAAAATATAGGGAGTGATTTGTACATAATAATTTTTATCTAATATATAAAATTTATGTTTTATACAATATGCAATAATAAATAATTTATTATGTATATTAAACTATTATGTTTTTATTTTTTTAATTTCAACCATTCAATATGTTAATCTTAGAAGCGAGAAATAATACTTTGGGTATTACAAAAGGAAAATAAAATGAAAAGTACAACAAGCCTGAAACAATCAAATCAACTAACAACGAGCTAACCAAAACAATATGTAATAAACAGTTTTAGACTATTAGTTTTATTCATTGGCGGACTACCATAGTGCTTGGGTATCCTGTGCTACCCCTGAAATTTTTTCAATAAGTATAATCTTTTATCGAAAATTCATTTTTATGTATCGGTGCCACTGCTGAAATATAATTGGGCTACCCCTGTAGTTCTAGCCGACAACTTCCTCTCCGTCTGGTGGCTTGTGCTACCCCTGATCTTCTTTCCTGGGTCCGCCACTGGTTTTATTTATATTTATTTTCTTTATACGCATTATTGTTCCATGATCACAAGCGCGTGATAAAATCACGCCGCTACGAACACGGCAACACTTTCAGGAATCAAATTAAAATATCGCCACCGTCCTCCGCCGTGTTAACCACTAATCACCGCCCAAATGATTAGTTTCCACTTTCACCTCCAAAATATTCCGTAACTGAATAAGTATGTGTATTGTATTCTGTAGTTCACCATTATCGAGACAGGTTTCAGGCTTTTACGTCCATGGTCGCAGACGCACTCATTAAATTCTCCAGCTGTAAGCTGAATTCCCGCCATGTGACTTCCGTCCCCACTCGCACTCTGCATAAACCTCCAAATCCTTTTCTCCCAAATCTCTTAAACATAAATTTTCTCTAAAACTACATCCATGGCGCCATCGCTTCTTCTATACACCCAAATCGGACTAATTCTGGTGTTACTAACACTCGTACGCGTGTCACGCGCCGATGTAGGGGTGGTGGAAGTTGCGAAGGAGCTTTCGCTGCATCTCGTCGCCGACGAGAATGACTGGTCGACGTCACCGATTTCTATGTACGACGGCATTGACGAGATCGATGCGGTAAACGACGAAGATGTCTCTACCGCCGCCGGTCGTAGATCTCTGTTCTGGAAGAGGATGGGATACTACATTTCGTATGGCGCACTTTCCGCTAACAGAGTACCGTGTCCGCCGCGATCCGGCCGATCGTACTACACTCATAACTGCTGGAGAGCAAGAGGTCCCGTTCGTCCTTACACCAGAGGTTGCTCCGCCATTACTCGTTGCCGCCGGTGAAAGTGTCGGCATAAATTACTAGGTTAGCGTTTGCTAAAGTTGAATCTATGTCTCTATTTATTTTAACGGAGACGATTTGATTATGTGTGGGGTTTTCCCTAAATGTCATGTTGATCGAATCTGTATCAACACAATCCTGTTTGAAACTTGAAAGTACTCCATTGTTGAGTGAAGAACCTTATATAATGTATCATTATTTTGCTCTTGAAAATCTATATTTTTGTGTGTGTATGAACTTATTTCATCGATCTAATTACTTTGTTGTTAGATGAATAACATTGTACAAAGCACCACGATTTATGTTCTTGAAACCCTTGGTTTTTGTTCTTTCTTGTTGATCAAGAACGATAGATATATAATAATGTGCTATGATTTTGACATTTTGTTCCTGGAACCAAAACTTTTCTGTTTAGATTCGTGTAGTAGTTTACGAAACCGAAATTGGAATGGAAGGGATGCTTGAAAGTATTTTTATGGTAAAGTTCATAATTTGGTCTGAATAATTGCAAGTTGAAAGTTTGATTGATTCATGAAAGAGTTAAAACATACGATTGTTTGTAAACTAATTAAAGTATACATAAATGGTACGACTCCATGGTCCTTTTATAGAGGCATTTTAAGGGGTGCTCTCTCTTGACTCTTAGAGTTATGTTTATCGAGAGAAAAAAATGACTAATAATGGTAACGAAATAACAAAATTGTTCAAAAATTTTATTATTTGTATAAAAAATATCATTGATGTTACTGAAAATATATGTTACCAGCCAACGTATAAACTTTAATAATCATACGTGTAAAACGACAGTAGTTTGTTGGTAATATGTGTATACAAAAAACTTCAATGATATTTTTTGAACAATCCTGAAACTTTGTTAACCTTATATGTCATTTTCTCTTATCGAAAAGCTAACGAGCCGATTGGAAAGCTATCAATCGGAAAATTAGTTAATAGAAGATAAACTTGTTACTAAATATAAAATTAGCTTATTAAAATTAATATTTGGTGAAACTAGCAGATAAACCAGCTAAGAAATTTAAATTTTATAAAAATGTATGTAGAAAAATGAGTTTTTTAATAAAGATTAATGATATATTTGAGAAAATATTAAAAAACTCAATAAGTTTATTGAAATTAAACTTTTATAAAAATGTATGGGTCTTCCTATCTAGAATCCATTTTCATCGGTCGGACCCTTAATGATTTTTTTTTTTGGTAAAAATAAAAGTCAAACTTAAAAAGAATAAATTAAGTTGTCACGTCTTTTTTTACAAATCTGATATTCTTTTCAGAATTTTCATCGGTATCGATTTCTTATAGCTTTAAGTTAAAATAGGTATTTTTTAAATTTTTATGACATAATTAGTTTTTTTTTAGTTTTTTTCTGGCCAGTGCATGTAACATGTATTCTTTTAGTATATTGAAGATTGTGTTAATTTAATTTTTTAACAGTGAAAATTTTATTACATTAAATCAACCATAAACCACCACAATTTACAATAATCTACTTCACTGTATAAATTGCTATCAAAATAAACAATCAAATTAAAAAGTTAAACACAAGTAACACAACAGTAAATCTGTATTTTATTTACTCTTCTATATTAAAATTTTTACAGTCAAAATAAAACACCACAAATATTCTGGCCCCCCTGCCGGCTACCCGCCGGAGATTTTACACAGTAAACCACGAACCACTTTGGTCACTACTCTGATGGCAGTGGTGTACCTTCGTGTAACAGGAAATAGAGACAGATGAAGAGAGAGAGAGAGAGAGAGAGAGAGGGAGAGAGAGAAGTAAGGGAACGAAAGCAAGGGAGTGTGAGAAAGAAATGGAGGGTGAGAAAGAAACAGCCGTCGGCGGTGGCGATGGTGTAGCTCACGTAACAGAAAATAGAACCAGAGGGGGAGAGAGAGAGAGTGTGTGTGTGTGTGTGTGTGTTTGTTTGTGTACGCGTGTGTATGTGAGAACGGAAGCAAGGGAGGGTGAGAAAGAAATCGTCGTCGACGATGGCTGTGGTGTAGCTTGTGTAACAGAAAATATAGAAATATGGAGAGAGAGAGAGAGAGAGAGAGAGTGTGTGTGTGTGTGTGTGTGTGTGTGTGTATGTGTGTGTGTGTGATACAGAGCCAGAGAGCGTGTGAGTTCGGTGGTGTAGCTCCGTCGACAATGGCGGTGGTTTACCTTTGGTGGTAGAAAACAGAGACATGGGGAGAACTTTGAGAGTGGCTCCGCTGGTGTACGTTCCGACGGTGTTGATATTCTGGTGGTGTTTCTTTAGGTTTTTTTGGGGAGAACTCAAAATAGTGGCTGATGAAAATATGAAGTGTCTTTAGGGTTTTTGGGTTTTATATGATGCATTTAGGGTTTTTAGCATATTGGGTTTGATTTTTTTTATTTAAATTGGGTGTGGATACGTACCTATCACAACATGTTCCAAATCTGCGAGGACATCAGATCCTGTAAGAACTTTGTAGTTAAGCGTACACCAGTGAAATCAATTTCAGTATGGGTGGCTCTTGGGAAGTTTTTGTGTCGGGTGGCCCACATCGGACATTTTGTGATTCGTGCGATTGGGGGATGTTACATCTGATGAACTTGACCAGACACAATCAAGACATTCCCAACTCTCAGCTGCTTAGAGGATCCACTATTTGTTGCTAGAAAATTTGAATACTGGATTGACACCTATGGTAGTTATACTCCACCCTTTCTTGGTTTGAAAATGTTCTTGGACGCACTGCTACATGACTTGGGTTCGAGTGATGGTGAATACTAAATGAACTTTGATGTTACTAATTTTGAAGACCCATATATAGAGTTGAAGATGTACTGGATTAAAGGTAGCATTAAATGCTAAGATCTGGTAATCACATGTCAGATGTACCTTTGTATTATCTTTATTATTACTTTTTGTATTATGAGCATGCATTGCCCTACTTGTAACTATGTATCTAGTACACATTTACCACTATAAAAATGGTATTTATACAATGTTCTATCAGCCATTCCATCCGAAATTAATAGAAATATTGAATTACTTCTCTCCTTACTTCTCTCGTTTAGTTATTTGTTAGTGTTAGATATTATATTTATATTTCCAGACTTAAACTTGTTTTATTATTGTTTGAGGTTCGACCCGTTCCTTACAGGACAGCATGCTTGCCAAAGAGAGTAAAGGCACAAAAGGACGTGTGATAGACACTGGACTGGCACTGGGGTAAGACATATGGGTACCACCAATACCATACATGTTTTGAGTGGTGTTTTGTGATGGGGAAGCAGTTTAACCACCACAAATGGTACTACATCCTTTGCCTCGCCTACGGTTTGATCGATCTCCACGTTCGCTTTTGCGACGATATGCTTGGTTGTTGCTTGAATGATTAGTGTTTAATGTCATTAGAGACGAAGATTGATCCAAATAAGAAAACTTTTTGTACTTGGTTCATTAGTTGTTCTTCTAACAAAATAATGGAGCATGTTTCTAGAAAATGTTGGAAGAGGAGATCTGTGGCGAATCAACTGACAATGTAATCAAGTTTTGAGGAGAGGGCATTGAAGGTGTAAGTAATAAGGTTATTTTCAGAAATAGTGGCATCAATGTTATCAAGAAGATGAGAAATAGTTTTGCTTTCGGGTGTAATAATCAATAGCAATAAAATCCCAATAATAATATTTCGAAGTTCTTTGTCTAATTGAATGACCTTAGCATCTTTAATATCATGAAAAATCATCCCAAGGATGATCCATAACTGTCTAGCAGTCACATTTTTCTTTAGAATCATCTTTAATAGAATGACGATGAGTGGTATACGATTTAGAAATAGACGCCAAGTAAAACAACTAATTTTAATGACAACCATTTGATTTGGCACATGTTTTAGTTCGAAAATCTTCGAGTGAATTCTGAAAACGTGGTGAATTTACCAATAATTCTCCTAAGTAATCACAAAATCTACAAGTTTCTAGCAATGGAATCATTATTTGAACGAATGAGATGCTGCGACAAAGTCATGTATATAAATGAAAGATTCCACTATAGTGACAATTATGTTATGGACATTCGACAACATATGGAGTTTTTGAATCAGTTTTCAATAATAACAAGTAAAACAAAAATTACCATTTTGGATACAGAACAAATCTGGATCGTCTTTTTTTCCTATATATGATTCTCGAGACGACTATTGTTTTTTACTCGTGTTTTGTGGCAACCTCGTATATTTATCCATAATGTAAAATAATTAGACACAATTGGTTGTATCTAATTTTTTTTTCGTCTTTTTGCTGGTTTAATTTAATTTGGTTATTAAGAAAGTAATATGTAAAATTTTCATCTTGTATATTTATCGATAATGTAAAATTCTGAAAATATATAATTTCAAAATCTTTACGAATAAAAGTAATTTGTATTCATTTTACTAAATTTTAATCTCTCTTTTGTCCAATGAAATTTAACTGTTCATAAAGTTTAAAACTGTTTGTAAAAACATAAAAAGGATCGTTGGAAAATGTTTTCCAATTAAATATAATTTATAATGGTTAATACTTAATAATATGTGAAAACTATCGAGTCAAACCAAACTACAAACGTGCTTGATAAATTATGGGCTCTTGTTAGTATAAAAAAGCCCATAGTGTATAGGTGGGCTTTCAATCTAAATGTTTGACTGGACTTTTTTATGTGAAACGCAATCAAAGTTTTTTCTAGAAAACTCAATAAGCCACCAAACTAATAATTTTTGGAGGTCGTCCAATATTAACTTTTGTATCATTTACATCAAGTTCAGCCATACTACAAAGTGTGATCCTCACCACGCATATAAGTCACACTGGATGGCCTCATAGGATTAAATGGAAGGTACCTTAGTTATTTTACCATTTCTTTGTGAGATTTTGGTTATATTTACTGAATTTTTGTGACTTTCTTTCGTGTTTCCTAGTTTGTGGCATATATGAAATTGTTTACAAACTTCTGAAACCTCTTTAAAACTATTCCCAATAAATCTTGAAATCACGTCAGTAAGTTTAGATATCATGAGTCTTTTGATCTGTCTTTAATCATTCAAATAGAATAAATGCAAAGTTAATGGGTTCTTTTATCGGAATCTAGTATGAGAGATTTATATGGCGGATTAGAGGAGTATTTAAATATGACATTGCTTCTTTTTTTTTTTTTTTTTTTTGTTTGAACAACATGCATATCAATAAAATACAAAGGACTCTAGTGATTACAGAAAACAGTTTGAAAGGAGGGAATTACACCATTCAAACCAATCAAGAGAAAGAAAATCAGCCATAATCTTAATCTAGTTGAAAGTGAAAATAAGAATGTCATATGTCGTATCTATTGCAGCCCATTTTTCTTTTTTAAAGACAATGCAGTTTCGTTCCTTCCAAATCATCCAGAATGTCATATAGGCCAAGGACAACCTTAACTTGCCTATCCTTTTCCCATCCGAGCTCGCCTTTAACAAATCCATTACCTCAATATGGAATACGGTTGCACCTTAAAAAAAGAGAGCACCATTTCTGAAAACCTGCTACACAAATCAGTTAACATTTAAAGGAATCGATACGTTTAAAAGAAATTCAAACCCCATCAAGAGATCTGTCGACCACAAGATGTCTTAAAGACTTGACTGTGAAAACCTCACTACCATCATCACTCCATCATCATTTATCTAGCTCACCTGATAACTAAAAATTAGCCAACAACTTGACCAAATCAGAAAATTGGTCAGTTTCTCTACCCCCTTCTAAGTTGTCCCATCCGATCCCAATAGTGTTGCAAAACAAAATCAGCCCCTTTTTTACTCTTTCAACTATTAGACAATCTTTATTAGCCTTAATCATATATAAAATACATCTTTCAGTGCCAAATTGCTACACAATTATTCTTTCAAAAGAAGGTTCTACATCATTCACCAACCACTCTTTTAAAGAGACCATTAAGTGAAACACCTTGGTCTTCAAACTTCACCCGAAGTTGAGAAATGTTAAGCCAAGTTTTGGCTAAATGCTTTCCATTAATAAGTTAAAGATTATAAATATTTTTTATACAAAAAAAACAAAGAGGATTATACCCCAGCTTTAACCTTCATCGCCACTTAACAATAAGCTCTAGGGTAACTGAATCAAGACAACTGACACTGAGTCCACCTTATCCTTTAGTTTAACCACATCCCAAGCCACCCAATTAAAATTTAACTTTCATAATCTCCATCCCATATAAATATTATTCTAAGACTATCCGATAATTGATAGATTTTTACTTGCTCTAAAACGGGAAAATAATAAAGCTGGAGACTATGAGGACCGAATTTATAAGAGGAAGACACCTAACAAAAAATATTTTTTCCAATTTGTTTGTTGAACACGAAATTTGTCAACTATCGGATTCTGATTCCTAGCAAATTTCATGTTAGTCCTCATTGGAAGGCCAAGACAAGTGAGCGGAAAGGAAGCAGGTTCACATTTTGAGATGCTACCAATCCTTGCCACCACAAAATTATCCACCGTGATTCCACACACCTTGATTTTGTGATTATTGACTTTTAACCCAGAAGAAAGAAAGCAACATCTAAGCAACCTCTTAAGATTGACAAATTGATTTCCATTACACTGATAAAAAATAAAGGAAGACAAAAAGATCCCCTTATCTAACTATCTTAATGCCAAATTCCTTAGTTGGCAAACCATTCACCAAAATAGAGATCAAATAAAAGAAAAGTAATCTATAATCTACCTCCTCCATTTCCACCCAAACTCTATTTGCTCCATAATCGAGTCTAAGAATTCCTAGCTGAAGCAATCAAATGCTTTGTCAAAATCCACCTTAAAAATCAACACTTTCTTATTCTCCTTCTTGGCCAACGAAAAATTCTCATTAAGTAGGAGTGGACCATCAAGAATACTCATTCCTTCCACATACACCATTTATTTGTGGCTAATAATTTTGTCCATAACTTATTTAAGCAGATTGGTAAGGACTATAAATCGTACTTTATATATACATCCAACAAGATTAATGACCTATAATCTTTGAAAGAAAGTTGTTCAAGGATTATTGGAACAAGAAAAATAAAAGACACATTACAACCTCAAGCCAAGGTACAAGAATTATCAGAGTCTCTTGTAAACATGGTCACATCCTTTTTTATCACCTCCCAAAAGTACTTCAAGAACTTCAAAGTAAATTCGTCGAGACCCGATGCCTTATCATTCTTACAACACCAAATATCATCTTTAATCTCCATCTCAGAAAATGACATAATAAGAAAAGATCTATCCTCCACGAAAAATTTATTGAACCCATTCTGGATCAATTTCGGTTATATATTTCGATTCATCAAATTTATCATAGAAAAAAAGTTCTAAATCTCCACAATAATTAGGTTAGGGTCCACAACACAACTCCTTTCAATGTTAATCATATTTGTTATATTCTTTCTTTTGTTAACTTTGAACACCATGCAATACTTCAAATTCTCATTGCCATCAACATGCCACCTTAATTTGGATTCTTGTTTAAGATCCATGGCGTGAATGATATCTATTTCAAGAACCTTTTTTTTCTAGATCTGCCGATTGGATCTCTTCAGGCACGATAAAAGTATGTTTCAGCCATTATCTCAATATCAACTATTTTTTAAATAATTTTTAGTGGTCATCATAATCTTTTTTTTAAATCATCACTCCAGTGTTTGAGATATGCTTTGGCAGCGTTGAACTTTTTAGCCAATCTAATATCCAAAGTACCACCAGGAAAACAAACAACACTCCTAGGGTTTCAACAACATATTCTAGACCATCTAAGAGACATCATGAATAAAGAGATAGCCCAAAATTGAACAGTAACTATCAAAATAATAAGGATGTGATGTGAAAATCTCCTAGGTAAAATTGTAGTTGATGTCATGCCCCATCAATCCTTAAAGTCACCACACACCGAAAACATGACAATATTGATCAGGCTTCTACCATCCCTACCGATCCATGTATATTTTCGACCTCCAAAATAAACTCAAAATCTTCACAACCCTAATAAAGGTATTAAAGCCCATTATACTCGAATCACACTCATAGCCTAGAATCTATCATGTTTATTTATGGCCTTATTAAAGTCTCCCATTACCAATAAGTAGACTTATTTAAAGCTTATAAGAACTTTAAGATGATCCAAAATATATAGAAGAACACCATCACTCACATGAGCATAAACACTAACAATGTTGGTGAGACCATCCATACTACTCCAATAACCTGAAACGAAAATATAATGAGATATTTTGATCACATCCACCTGTTTAAAAATATTTTGGTCCCAAACACAAAAAGACCACTCGACCTTCCTTGATATTTGACTAAGTTAGCCTCAAATTCAAAATTAGCCCATTATATCTTGACAAGAATTTCTGCAATATCTTCAAACTATGTCTCTTGCACAGTAATAAAATTGATTTGTTGAAGCATCCTTAAATCTTTGATCTAATATGCTTTATGCAAACCCTTGCAGCTTTAAGATTTCTAGAAAGACGATTCATTAGGGCACATATTGAACACCTTCTACTTTAATAATCGATCTAAGAGCTAGACATGAGTCATTCCATTGAAAAGGCTATGTCCTTCCCTAGGTTTATTGTTTTTTCCACATCTACTGTTATTGAGTTCACAAAAAGCATACGACTAATTTCTCTACATCTCGATCTTTATATTAAACTTGTCCTTTCCCTTGTAGTGCCTTCACTTGGTTCACATGATTTAAAACGAGAACCCATGTGTTTATAAGCGCTAATTATATTCTTGAACTTAATGGATTTTAGATATTGTTTAAAAGACATACCCCTCCCCATTTTTGAAGCATTTACATAAATCACTTTTCACCAATGTAGTAGAGATTGAGTCTGATAACCTTTTATTCAAATCCATAATGTAGTTTTAGATCTAAGATACTTTGTGTCTTCCAAACGGACTCATGCTCTGATTGCACATTAGTGTAACACTCACTTGGGCAAGAAGTAATTGGAGGCCCATCATTTGATATAGGTACAGACTCGTTCAAGAACCTATAACATAAGGAAGATTAAGAAAGAAACTTTCTCATGACAGCATTCATCATCTCAGGAATTGAAGTGTCTTCCTCGTTGATCTCACATTCCTCTTGCCCGAGATTCCCCATCTAATTCAGGTCGGAAGAACCAACTCCGATTACTAGCGCCTGATTACCACCACCCCAATTTTCATCCTCACCTATATTCTCTCCTCCTACATGATCATTCATGCATGCCTCAACCACACTCCTCCACCCAAAGTCCAATAGAACATTTAATCCCTAAGGTATTTGATTGAACATTCAACGAGATCTGACAAGATAAAAATAGAGAAAATTTTTGAATAAGCTTCAATATCATTGGAAACTCCAATCAAGCAACCCTCAAACCAAGAGTATGTGTGATGGTTAAGAATATCTCGAACAAGTATCATTTCATTAGAGGCCTATTTTTGAAACATCGTTGTCTGCAAAAAGAATGCCAATATATGACTTGAACTCTAATCTTGTCATGTTTCTAGCTGGCTAAAAAAGTTGAATACCCATTCCAATAGAGCTTTCCCCTGATAATAGATTCTTCTTAGCTTGAACCTAGCAATGTTTACATTCAATATCCTCTCATCTATCCAAATGTCATTGAGATCTTTCTCAAACTTCAAATCATTCAGAACTCTAATATATCCAACAAAACCAAATTAAAGACCAAAGCAATCTTTGTTCTTCACAAGTTAGACATCAATAAGACACCTAAATTTCTAGAAAAAATTTCAATGTTTAGCAGACTCGGATTCAACATTTACTTTTACTTCATCAATTTTTGCTTTTAATAAGGATTGTTCATCAATGTCTTTTTCATATTCAGTTATGGATCAATTTCCAATGGATGATTTAATTACCTTCAGCGACTAGTGCTTTATCTAGTGGGACATACACCATTATTAGCGAGAGTGTAAACCAGATCATGGAAACCATATTTTATCAACCAACTATTGGAAAATTGAAATGAAGCGGGCCAAAATTAACCAAGGGGGTGATTGAAGTTAGCGAGCAGTGGTCTGACTGCTCACGAGGAAGAGTCGTTATAGCTATATTTAGCTATATATTAATAAAATCAGCACAAACTAGAATTATGTCAATGTCGATTAATTTTTCGATAGTTGTCATATATGTGTATCTTCTTCAACTAATTGAAATTTACGATAAACAAGTGTTGTCAACGAAATTATGAAGATACATGTACCAATCCTCGATTTTTTGAGTTCAAGCAATTCAGTGTAGATATTGGTTTTATCAGTTGTGGTCTAGGTCTAGGGTGCATGTACATTAACAACAATGAGATTAGAATCAAGGCCCAAAAGTAGGGGTGAGTATTATTTAGTTTAAACCGAAAAACCGTCCAAACCGTATCTTAATCGGTTTGGCGGGTTCAGGTTATACGGTCACGGTTCAGTTTTAGATTAGATGGTAATTTAATTCGGTTTAACGGTTCGGTTTATAGTGTAAACATTTTATACGGGTATCACCCGAAACCCGATTAAGAAATCATCAAAACAATTTCCACATGTTGGGCCTGTTAGCCCACTACTTCATAGAGACATTTGGATATACACAATTAAACGCAAGTCTTTGCCACCAAATCATAGAGTGCACATGTTAAATACCACAAGAAGTTAAAGTTTTTATTTAAAGGTATTCACAGTTTAACCAAAGTGTTAAACGCCAAGTTAAAGAATTTATTTAAAGGTATTTATCGAATACCACAGCAAATTTAGTTTAAATGGTCATATGAAAATATACGACGCAAACAAAATTTTGTTTTATGACGAAGTTAAAGTGTTTGTTTTAAAGGTCTTCAAATGGTTCACATATTAGAGAGTTCCTGAGGGTTAAGTCTCGGAAAAGACATAGGTAGAATTAGGAGTAGTTAGGAATAAAATAGATTCATCGTTAAAAAAAATGTCACCAACCCAAAACCATACATTAAAATAATTTACATTCTAAAAAATTTGTGGGTTTGAGTTCATAGATTAACTGAACTTGAGATTTCCCTAACATTAATTCAATATCAATTTTTACTTTATCAACTGTTTCAAAAATGATTGCACATTGTGCATGTATTTATTGAAGTAGTGGCATGGAATATTGCTGTTATTCGAGGCTCTAGCATCTTTAATAATACACTACATGATTATTATGCTTAATGACTTTGTGCTTTCCAAATGTGTTTTTAATTAGACAAACATTTATCATGATATATTTTTTCTTTAGAACGTTTAATATACACATTTACTAATCTACTTTTAAATATTTTTTAATTTAAAGGGGACTCGAACATTCAATCTTTAGCAAAGAAAGATATCCATCTACATCTGATACCGTTAGAATAAAAAACCTTAGATATTTACAGATTCCTTTAATCATTATTTTCATTTAACTACCACTTAATCGTAATATATATAGATAATAAGATTTAACCATCACTTTATTATGATATATAAATAGGGTTAATAACATAAAAACCACTGTACTTTAGTCAAAATTCCGGTTTAACAACTATATTTCTTTTTGTTCTATAAAAACCACACATACTTTCAAAGATTTCCATGTTGACCACTATTCGTTTTATTTTATAACTTTAAGGATTATTTTCATCGAAAAATTATGTAAAAAGTTCTATATCGACATTTGAAGCAAATATTGGAACTTCATTGCAACGAAAACCATACATAATGTTGTCTACATATAAATTTTGCATTTGTAAGTGCAGCTCTTGTGCCACGTTGTGAGTACGTAGAGTGCCCAAGTGAATCTAGTAAATTTCGAATGCAATGGGGGTAAGGTGTGTTTCGATTTTGCGGTATACAATCATGACTTTTATTTGTTATAGTGGTCATAATGGATCTTTCTGAAAATATGAGTGCTCTTTTATGAATTTTTTTAAAGTATGAGTGGTTTTTATAGAACAAAAAATAATATAGGGTTTAAACCAGATTTTGCCCGAACTACAGTGGTTTTTATATTCCCTATCTAAATATTATAAAATCATTGTATATACAAATTTCGACAAAAGAGTAAATCTTTATGCATCCATGAGCTACCGGCCACATCTCTCTGAACATTATATGATATACAAATTGGATACATGACAGCCTATTAGGTGACTGACATAAGAGTCAAATATCGATAAATAACATACATCACATTGGAATTGGAACTTCACACTCTGACTATCAAGACTTGTACATTTAACTATTTCTCGAAATATACCACCATGTAACTAGGTCTGCTATGCGTTGAAAGCACCATATATAGAAGTTGATGATGTTTATCGTGTCATCTTTGTTTTCATAGATCATTCCACATGTTAAGAGTTTGACTATTATCCCCGATAACCCATTATCTTGTTTTAAACAACTTGATCAGCTTTATCTCTTATTTTGAATTATAGCTCTATCTCTTATTTGATTTATGATTTAACCGGATCACTCGGATTCCCTCATGTATTTATATGCCACTTGATTATTGAATGAAAAGTATCCATGAAAACCATATCTGTTTCTTTATGGTATCAAAAAAGGTCTCATATCTGCAATCGAGATTGCCGATAATGGCAGGAGAGAAACTAGAAGGTTTAAAGAGCGATGGGGGAAACATTGGCAGCAACTCCCCTTATTACATGCATTTATCGGAATACCCCAGACAAATGCATGTGAACGACACACTCACATATAACAATTATAATGACTGGACACAAGAGATGAGAAACTTCATATTCGCCAAAAACAAGATCGGCTTCATCGACGGAAGCATCGAGAAGCCGGAAGAAAAATTGCAAGACCACATGCCCTGGATGCGGTGTGACGCCATGATCAAAGGATGGCTAACTACCGTCATGGAGAAAGATATTAGATCCAGCGTAAGATACGCAAAAACGGTGAGGGAATCTGGACCAACCATGAAGAACGATTTAGAAAAGAAAGTGCATCTAGAGCTTATGAGTTGAAGCAGCCACTCGTGGCTATACGACAAGATGGGGCGTCCGTGTCCGCCTACTACACCAAGATTCAAGCCATATGGGACGAGATCCAGTCGGTGTTACCCACACCCCGCTGCACTTGCTTGAACTACACTTATAGTACCGGGAAAAAGTTGATCGAGTTGAAAGACAATGAGAGGCTATACGAGTTTCTCATGGGGCTAGACAAAAACGAGTACACCACCATAAAAACTCAAATTCTGGCCATCAAACCAATGCCAACTTTAGGGATGGCGTAGCATCTTGTCGCCAAGGATGAGCAGCAAAGAGCTATCTTGGCTGCCAAGAGACCAACTGTTGAAGGAGATGCTTTCCAAACCGTTGTCCCCACTCGACAGGTGGGTGGCGTCGAACACCACCAGTCAAACAAGAATCTGGCGGCACAAAAGGACCACAAATGCGCTAATAACAAAGAGCCAGAACAGTGCAGTTTTTGTGGACGAAAGGGTCCTAATAAGGATGACTGTCTCAAATGAATTGGGTACCCCAATTGGTGCCCAGACAAAGGAAAACAAGAAAAAAGCAAAATAAAGGTGTCGTGTTTAGGGAAGGTTCCTAGCCCAATACCAGGACTGACGACCGAGCAATATCAAAACCTCCTCAAATAACACTTCTCGAAGGAGGAAAATCTGAGAATGTCACTAACATGGCTGGTAAGACAGAGCACAGTGATGCATGGGTTGTCGATTCGGGTGCCACCGAACACATCACTTGCGATCGAAACATACTAAAGAATGTGACTAGTGGCATCTTCAGACACCCATCACCATTCCTAACAGTGACCTTGTACCCATCGAAGGAAAAAGGAGTTGCAAGTTGCAAAACGGACTTGAAATTGATACAGTCCTACACATTCCCGATTTTAATTGCAATCTATCTGTTAGCAGACTTACAAATGACTTTGAATGTGCAGTAACGTTTTAACCTGGTTTTTGTTACATGCAGAACTTACTATCGAGGAACTTGATTGGTGCGGGTGAGTGCAAGCAAGGTCTATACCGAATGGGAATGGGGTCGCGACAAAGGAAAGCCCTGATGACAACGTCTAATGTCGATCTTTGGCACAAGAGGTTGGGTCACGCTTCCGAGTCTAAACTTAGTCGAGTAGATTTTTAGGATATTTTTCGAGCAAAATAAAGAATAAAGTGTGATTCTTGTGTAAAGGCGAAACGTACTAGTCTTCCGTTTCCGAAAAGTTCAATAAAAACTGGTAGTTGTTTTGAATTATTGGATTGTGATGTTCTGGGAAGGTACTGTATGCCTACGTTGTCTAGCGCTTTCTATTTTTTACCATCGTTGATGATTTTAGTAGATCGTTTGGGTGTATCTACTCAAACATAAAAGTAATGCAAGTTTCTACTTGATGGATTTTCATAAAATGGTAAAGACCCAATTCTAAAAGCAAATTATGAGAATAAGGGCCGATAACAGTGGTGAATTCATATTGGGAGGCATGAAGGATTTTTATGCCAAAGAAGGAATTGTCTTGGAAACTACTTGTCCATATACCCTACAGGAAAATAGGGTGGTGGAAAGGAAACATAAACACATCCTTGAGATAGCATGTTTGCATAATTAACTTACATTTAACATTTGGTACATCTTGATAAAAAAAAAGTCTCACAAACACTCATTCATTAGTTGCATCACCGCGTTTCATAATGAGTGTGGTTGTTACAAGTTCATGCATGTAGGTGAGATCGAAACATTAGATAAACGACACTTTGTGTATAGATGTTGACAAATGGTAGGTACATGACACTAATTTCATTTTTCATGTTTATTCCTCGAAGGTATTCCAAAATTTGAAATGTGAAGCACATGGTACGATTGTGGTTTGTTTAGTTTATTTAATTAGTGCTGAACGTCCTCCGGTTTGACAACTCTAAGTGGGGACAGGGGGTGCGATATTGACCCATGGCGGTCCATGTGAACCGAATGGAGGTGGACCGGGACCTACGTTTCCACCCCTTCGTAATACTTAAATGGCAGCGATTCCGCGAAATTGACCGGAGATGGCGGCCCCTCATTTCTCAACACGTGAAGCACTAATATAAGTCACTTATTTTTCCACCTTTTAGTAATATATATGAGGTATTTTAAGTTGCTTATTAAATAATAGTGTTTACGTAAAAAAACACACACTAAATTCCATAAATGGTCAAGTGGTTATAACTAGGGCCGTAAACGAACGGAACGAATACCAACAAGTACTTGTTCATGTTCGTGTGTTTAAATTAGCCGAACAAATGAACGAACACGAACGGATAAACGAACGAGTTTTCTTGTTCATATAACAAATTATATTGTTCATGTTCGTTCGTTTATTTTCGTGAACATGCTAAACGAACATAAACAAACAAACATAAACGAACAAAGATAAATAAACACAATTGAGCTTATATGAGCATAAACAATCATATAATATTGTAATGTAATCAAACATAATTTGAACATATATGAACATAAATTTAACTTAAATGAACAAACATAAACGAACATTCACGAACATAATTGAACGAACGAGATCATTGTTAATGTTCGTTCGTTTAACTAAACGAACGAGAATTTGTGTTCATGTTCGTTCATTATTAAATAAACGAACATAAACGAACTTTCCGCCGAACAGTTCACGAACTGTTCACTGAACGTTTGGTTCGTTTACAGCGCTAGTTATAATTAGATATATTCAAGCCAATTTTTTTGTTAGTTTAACATCAAGTGTAAACAGGTCTTCTTCTTTCTACATCTCAAGTATAATATGACGAACAAATTATACAACAAAATATATTGAACGCAATAACTCATATACATGTTACAATTTATTCAACAAATTATATACATGTTAGTGGTAAATTTATATACATGTTACAATTTATTCAACAAATTAGACAAATTTCTTTCGTTTATAAAAAGTTTAGAGTGTCAATTACGAAACTATGAATAATACAACGGAAATTATGAGTGATAGCATTTAGGTTAACGTGTCACCGCGTAAAATATGACTTACACAACTGATTTCCTGTAAAAAGTTTGAAAGTTATACAAGAAATAATTTGACTCTTGATATTAAAAAATAAAAATAGGTTGAGAACTTATTCTAGGAAAAATAAGAAAGTTCTTTATTGACTCTATATGAAGATACGTGAGTAATATGTTGGCTTTCTTGTACCTTGACTTATATTGATGGTGATGCTTATTTATTTATATATTTTTAAATAAATAAATTGCTTCTTTTATTTTGATTTTTGACTCTCCGTTTGGGAAGTTTCGTTTTCCACCGTCGGGTCTCTCTTTCGTGGGGTTCTCTTCATCTTCAACCTTTTTCATATTCTCTAGATTTTCTTCGTTTTTTTCTCTCAAATTTAATTTTTATAATCATGCATCATAGATCTTTATTGATATTTTTATATGAAAAAATAAAAATTATTGGATGTGTATGGATGTTTTGTAGGAACAATACTAATTCACTTAAATAACTTTTTGTTGGTGATTTTAATATTATCGACATATTTTAGTGTAAGCAATATTAGTATTGAGACAGACAATGTTCAGTTTATGTTCCGAGACAGGAGGTGCAGACTTTGATAGATAAATGTGGACTTGAGAACACGGGGATCCGAGGACAGCGCCCCTGGCGGGTCTAGGGGCGGCGTCCCTATCAGGGTCCAAATGATTTTACATGGAAGAAAAGGCCTAGCCCGAATTGCTTTTCACCCTAACCCCCAAAGTTTTGTGTCCAAACTAACGCCTTGTTCCCGAGTTTCATTAAAGGAAAGAAAAGAAAGTGAAGGAAAATATGGAGAGAAAAGAAAGGGAGGGAAATGAAACGATTAATCATTTTCGTGTTCCCGAGTTTCATTAGTTTCAATTGACATCAGAAGGGAGAAAAGTATATTATACAACTTCATATGTTCGGAATCACCAACAAAAGTTTACAGGTTTTTTCATGAACAAGTACAAGGGAGAAAACAATACTATACAAGTTCTACGCAGAAAAAAAAACAAGTTCATATAATCGGAATCACCAGCAAAAACAATAAGAAAAAAGAAGGAGTAAACAAGAACTAGAAGAAACCTGAAGCAATCTACGTTTACGCCGCAGGAACAAGATGATGACTTGATTAGAATTTGCAGGAGCAGTTGAAGAGAATTACACAATTGGTGAGATGATTTTATAGAGGCTTGAGGGCAAATCTGTCAAAAATTAGATATATAGAAGGACCCGATCTCTTTCTCTCCAAATCCGTCCGATTTGGGAGGAAACTTTGGAGGGATAATCTTCCTCTCTGATCCGTTCTTTTCTTTCACAACCCTTCCAAAAAAAAGTCGGGAACACCCACGAATTACATTTTCTTTCCAAATCCCTTCCGTTCTCTCCTTAAAACACACTCGGGAACAGGGCGTAAAAGAGCATAATTTCCCCGTTTTTCTTTTGACCGTCATATATATATATATATATATATATATATATATATATATATATATATATATATATATATATATATATACATATATATATATATATATATATATATATATATATATATATATATATATATATATATATATATATATATATATATATATATGAATAGACGTTGTCAGAAGTTGCAGAAGAGAAAAACTGAATAAGAAACTGCTTCTTCTTCTTCTTTTGTCTCTGAAAAAAAACACAAATTTGAAGGTATTTCTAGTGTGTTGGATCTTAGATTTGACCTGAAATCAATATCGTTTACTTTCTTGGATTATCTCAAATCAAATTTCGTGATACTTAAGCTGTAGGGTCGAAATCATAGACACGATACTTGAATCATCAAAGTTATTTATTGATATTCTAAACTCTTGATTCTAACACTTTTAATACCAATACATAAGTGGTCCACAATCACCCATATTCACAAGATCACAAAATCTATGCAAGAATCAATACCAAGATCAATCACACAAAATCAGGAATTTATGTTGTTTCGGCAAGAGCAAACAAAATTTTAATCTACGTCAAATGGCCACCTATGTTATTATTTTATTCTTCTATCATATTTAATCTACATTCACAGAGTAATCATATGAGGACGAACAAGATCTTTGTTGTAGTATAGTAGTATGCTTGCAAATCTATCCTCATAACATCACCGCTTCTAACAATCCCCGGAATCGACTCCATCAATAAAACAATTAGACAAAAGTAATCCTTCTATAGACACCTTCGTCAACTTCAAATAAGTACCTTTAGTAGACCCCATCAATGGTCGTTATTTGTTCTTCTCATGAGTTACTCTCATTTGCTGCTAAACAACCTGCAGTTCCTTGATGAGCAGATGACGTCTTGCTGATATTTATGCCTACTAATCTATAAGAACCGCTACAAACTTAGCACTTCTAAACATTAACAGTTAGCGATCGACTGGTATCAAAACACTAAACAATGACAAATGACAGGGCAATTAACTTTTATGGTTAATGTCAACTTTTCTTTGAAGGGCTGAAATTTTATAAAGATACTAACATGATGCTAGAGAAATTTACAAGTAAAGATAGTTGGGTTGGATTTTACAACAATCCAATCTAATTTAATTTCAACTTAGAAGTAGGGATGAACATTACCAACCAATACCGAACCGATTCCAGATATACAGTACGGTACTCGGTTCCTAAACAGAACTTTAGTTGTCTTTTTAGAACTCTTAAACTCCTAATCAAATTCATTCTTAACTTATACTATTATTGGAAATATTCATAAACAATCAACTCCCATCATTTTTCTCGCAATATGGGCACCCTATAAACCCTAAAAAATTTAGAAAAAAGAATGATCCCATATTGCCTTTTAGAAAATTTGGTACCTCTCATATTCCACATAGAATGGCACCTTCAAGAATGAAACATAAATGATTTTTATGTACCTTCAAGAATGAAACATAAATGGTGTTTATGTAATGATTCCACACCACAATAAAATGACCACTTTGTAATGTATCATTTTAATGTTCAAGTAATAGTAGAGTTTATATAATGACTACTTTGGTTTTCCAATGGTTTATAAATACTTTTAGAATGCTTTAATGTACTTAAGGGTGGCTCATTGTTTTATTTTCTTTTAAGTTTATTATGCTGCTGGAAGATTTTCTTAAATGGGTTGCCTACCCGTCATAACATGTCGTTACGTGGTGTATGGAGTTATCTTCCATTTTGTGCCCTATTTGCAATCATAAAACAGAAACAGTTGAACATCTTTTCCCGTCATGCCCCTTGGCTGATGTGATGATGCGTCATGTTTTAGCATGGTTGGATTTGGATGCTGTTAATTTCACATCGTTTAACATGTGGCGGGATTGGCTTGCTACTTTGAAGCTCCAAAAATTGGCAAAACAGGTTTTGGAATGTGTCTTCTTCGTGGCTTGGTGGTATATTTGGCGGTTTAGGAATAAGATGATATTTGGTGATCCGGAGAAAAGTGAAATTTTTGATGAGATTGTTAATCAATATTTTCATTGGGGAGCCAATAGAAGCAACAAGAAAATTGACTGGGTTACTTGACACTTCAACCCTTGGCTAGCTTTGGTGTAATTAGTCGTTTTTCAAATTCCTGTTGTGTTTTGTTTTTCTAGCTCCTTGCTAATTTAATAAAATTCCGCTGTTCAAAAAAAAAATTCATAGACGAGACTCATTTCTTTAAAATGGGACAAAATCTTTGTCAAAGTTCTTATATTATGCAAAATGTACAAGTACACAAAGCATAAGAAATGAATATAATGATCACAATATGTTGTAGTAAGTTTGAATTTTGAACTTGTTGGGGAAACATTTTGGAGTAGTACGTTAGGTATGAAATAAAATACAAATGAAAAATTACAATGCATTATAGAATAAAATGATCACGATATGTTGCACTAAGTATAGTGCCGTTCTTAATGTTAGTGTATCCCACATTGGTGTGACACGGTCCTATAAGTTTGTATATATGTTGGAGTCTCCCCTCTCTCCACAAGGGCTCTTTTGGAGAGACACTCTTAGGCTCCACATATATTTACATGGTATCAGAGCCGGTGTCCCGCACCCCCGAACCTCATCGAGCCTACGTCTCTGAGGGGGAGTGTTAGTGTATCCCACATTGGTGCGACACGGTCCTATAAGTTTGTATATATGTTGGAGTCTCCCCTCTCTCCACAAGGACTTTTTTGGAGAGACACTCTTAGGCTCCACATATATTTACACTTAATACCAAATTACCGAGGAACACTTAACATTAGTGTTTTGTATTTAGGCTGTATTTGGCACAAATAAGCTAGCTTATAAGCTTTTTTTTTTTTTTTTTTTTTGAGCTTATTGCAATTTAGGATTTGGTGAAAACCGCCAAAGTAGCTTATTGTAGCTTATAAGCTAGCTTTTCAATAAGTATCAAAATGCTAGGTTTTTAGCTACCGTGCCAAACAGAGTGTTAGTGTTGCAATTTTTTTTTCTTAATTTGGTCTAAATGGTCACTGTATCAAATTTATTGGTCCCAAAACTGAAACCGAATCGGCATTGAATGTTTTTTGAACGGCTCCTAATATAATGTTAACTACACTAATGTCTCTAGCGAGGTTTGAACACTCAACCCCTTGGGAAAGGACATATATTTTTAACTCCTCATACCGATAGACTATAAGCCTTTTGGTTGAACCTCTTTATCATCATGTGCTCATCCATTGTTAAAGCTACGAACATCTGTTTTCATGTTCAACCATGTATTGTTTGAATTTTTTGTTCATTTGGAATCTTAAGAATGAGGCAAACAAGTTATTGTTCCTAACCCACACGAAACATAAGTTGTTGGTAAGAACATCTACGTCCAGTCTCATAGGAACCGAACATAACCAAACATTTTCCGTGCCTTTGGTAGCCTACTAACAATAAAAACGTCTAAACATGTGTCATACTTGGGCACAACAATCCCACAAATCTCAAACCCTATAGATGGTTGGAAATTTGTAACAAATAATGTATGTGGAAATCATTGCAAAACCGAAAATTTTGAGTCACATTGTACAATATGATGACTAAGACGATCGAATGCCTCTTTCCCATTACCTTTCCTCCTTTTCGTTTATCAACAAAAACCCAATCTCCTCTAGGATTATCTCTTGATCCTCGATACCCCCGCTCTACAATGACAATTGAAGTCAATCAAAACAATCACACTGAAATAAACCAAACTAACATGTGGTAACAACAGCAGGTAATCCACTAGAAATTAGGCAAAGACTATTAGTCGTCGCCCGAATCAAAATGGCATCAATGTTGAAACTCGATATAGAAACCACCCCTTCCCCTCCCCTCGATTAAGCCGCTAGGAAGCCTAGCCTAACAACTAATATTTCAAAGAGAGAGAACTTTTTATAAAAATGGTTAATGTCAACGAACCAGCAAGATGTTATAACATATGCGAAACTGCTAATCTTGTTAAAAAGGTGTCCAAAGTCGAAAAGATCACAACGCTTGATTTGAGATTTCAACAATAATGATTTGGCAACTCAATATATACAATCATTTTGTAATTAGATGACGACTTAATATAAGGTAATGCTTATTTATTGATTCCAGAAACATTAAATGTTGTAAACGACAAAGAATGGAGTCACCGTTATTGCACATATATATTATTCTGCAATTAGGTATGGTTGTAAGAGTTTCGTGAATGATATATGGTCCCGATCGCTCGTCCATTAATGTATCTCCTTCACTATTATGAGCAAAAAAATAGACTGAATAAGACCTAATCAAATGAAAAAAAAAAAAAAAATCTAGCAAAGTAGAACTACGGCTACGTTTGAGTGATGTTGTGGTGTTGGTTTAATCATGAAATGGGACCGCCAACCAAAATCATGACAATTTTGTTTTGTTTTGCAAGTTCTACTATAGCAATGTTTTTGTTCCGTCTAAAGAGTTCGTATATATTTAAGGTGTTATTGCGGTTAGTTTTATGTTTATTCCTAGCCAATTAAATTATAAACAAACAAGCATGTTAATAATTAAAGTAAAAACGATGAGATAGCCAAATCGCATTGCAAACACATGTTAAGATATGTATGTATGTGGTCCAATGGAATGATTAAAATACAAAGAATAAGACAATTTTGTTCAATTATAGACCATCTTTTAAGATTTAGCCAAAATTTAAGGAGATAATGAAAATAATCATGATTTTCGTAGGTGAGTATACGTGAAAATCTTGGCCACCTGCAAAAATCTTAAATTGCTCTAAAACTATGTCGTTTTCATGAAACCCGCCTACGAACATCTCCCATAGGCTGCAAAAATGTTCTGTGGGATGTGAAAATCTTGGTTAAGGACTGAGATTTTTGGCTTAGAATGGTTCTTCCTATCTATTGTATTTTTTTTCATTTTCGCATTTTTCATCTACATTTTCGCTAATCGGAATAAATTTTCTTTCCAGAAAATGACGCAAGACAACGATAATATACTTGGAATGGTATTTTTATGATATATTTACGTTATTTACTATTTAGGAAAAATCTTACATTTTTAGGCAAAAGTGAGATTTTGGTAGCTGTATACCCGTGAAAATCTCATTTTCTTTTCTGAGACAAATATGACATTTTCGTAGATGGTATATGCGAAAATGTTAGATTTTTCCGACAAAGAGTGTCTTATCTGTGAGAATGCATTGTGTTTAAAATTTATGTTTTTTAATCGCGGTCTTCAACATTCCCTCGGTCGCTACGACCACCAATATAGTATGACTTGATATGCCATCAGGTTAGACAACAGTGTCTTCTTGATACGTTTACATTTGAAATGATTAGGGTGTTTTTCTGTGTGCAAGAGCAATTGCTTGAATTTGCAATCCTATTACCCGCTTCAAAAGTCGATGAGCATAGAAAGTTGTCGCTTTGTAACATGCAAATGCTCATGATTACAATGTATACAAATATATAAAATTTTCCGAACTTAATGGCAAGAATCGAAAAAGCATGTGGGCCGAGTGCAAGACTACGAAAGCGATAGAAAATGATCCATATTGGATTCGAATTAATTGAAAGCTAAATTGAGTTGTTTAAAATTCACAAAGAAACTTCTCAGTTGCACCTATTTCAAATTTGAAGTAGAAATATACATTACATGTAAATATAACATAATGCGTTTTTAGACAGTAACATCTATGTTGTTATGGTTTTCATAAATGTCAGTACTTTAACTAAACTTAAGTTCTTAACGTTTTAATGAATGAATGTACTTTAATTTGAAAATAAGTTGAAACACATAGCCTAAGAATAAAAATGGATATCCCGAAACAAACGATTTCATAAAATCCCCAAGAATACACGTACAAAGCCAGAGAAGAGATGTGTCATTCACATAGGGTTTAGGGTTAAAAAATGTCAATATATTTCATTTTCATTAGATAAACAAAAGCGATACGAAATGGTTAAATAATCTTACAAATCTAATACACTACCATTACATTCATAACAAACTTAGTTTTCATGTTACGCACTTGGAAATTGCAAGGGATACGTTGCTTTTCCGTAGTCAATAAAACATCGTTTAAAAACTACAACGGCCACAAGATGGTATTGTTGTGCTACAAGCATGGTAATTTTCTCTTTCATACCACAAATATATATTTTTGCCTCTTTTAGTTTTTTCTTAGTATCTTTGACTCATCCCTCTCTAGCTTTGCAGAGAGAACTTCTACATGTTCATCAAGTATCAGAGTCATTTCTGAGTCACATTGGTTGTTTCTTCAGCATCCATTATGAAGGGTTTTCTAGCAAATAATGAACACAAAAATACCTATGGTTCACATGCAACCCTAGAAAGATCTATGTTTTCTTCTATGAAGATAATAAACTAATATCTAAAGGCCAACAATAATCTCTAAAGATCAAAACAAGAATTACCAACCTTTGAATCTTGTTCTTGAAGCTAGCAGCAAAAGTATCCTGCCTCAAATGCAAGTCACACCCAAAGCAATGGAGAAGACAGTCCAGCAGAGTTTGTCTGGTGAAAGTGGCGTAGGTTTTAGGGTGGCCAGGTGCCTCCTTTTATAGCCTCCAAGGGTTACAGCTGAAACCCTAAGGAGCCTCCAAATGGGCAAGCCTGTTAACCATTTGGACAAGGCTTTCCTTAACCCTAATTCGGGTTTCAAAATCCTTGTGGTGGCACCACAAATCTCGCCACCTTTAACCCCTAGACTAGCCAGTCAATATTCAACTATTGAATAATTACAAAACCAGTCCCTGCACTTTTAATTAATTAAATTAATCTCCAAATTAAATCCAATTAATTCTAGATTAATTTCTAATTAATTATTATAGTTTCTAATTAATATATTAATACTTAAATATATTAATAAAGCATTTAATTAATTCTATTGATTTATTACACAGTTAATAAATCAACCTTTAACTCTACTGAACTTTATCCTGACCTCCAGCTATGAGGGCAACCCAAATGGACTTTGCTTCAATTAACAAGATAAATATAAATATAAAGTCATGGCTTAGACACCTAATCCAACAGTCTCCCACTTGGATAAGTCTATGACTTTAATTTATCTTCTGATTAATAAACAACCTGCAGCTTCCTAGAAACTGCTGCTGAACTCTGACCCAGTCAGTTCTGTCCATAGATAAGTGATCATATGATCCTTCGTCCAACAAGATATTTCCAGACACGAGACATGGATTGAGATCAATCTCTGTCCGATACTCTGTTTCCCGATTTCCGATTCTGCTTATGACTTTCGGACTTCTAATTGAACACATCAATTTAGTCCAGGCTGGCCAGCACTTAAGTCAACTTCAAAATCATCGAGAGGCCTACAGATATCTGTTTCCCATCAGGGTCAAGGAACGAATAAGCTTCGACTCATATGGTTGTGTCTTTTACTTACCAAATCGTACACAACAATGTGTTTGTAATATCGAGTTACCTATGCGTTTTCGCATTGTCAATGCACAACCGATTCGTAAATTTCAACTCATATGTCTCCGCTTCAAGATCATACGATATTATCGTCTCAACATTGCTCGTGATGTAATCCATGAAGCAATCTATTGAGCGCGAGTTTATCCAATACTCAAATCTCTATTTCTAAGTACTCATGAACGTTGTAGCAGTCTTACTGCAATGTCTAACTCCTTAGACAATCTACAAAGCAATTCATGACAGTCTTCGTTCACACTTACTCCCGAAAAGTATGAGCGACTGTGGACCTTTTGAATAATCAAATTATTCGGGAAGTGAAACATGCAAAGACGAAACTTAAAATCTGACTGGTAGCTACTCTTGCTAATTACCAAGTCTCCACGAGGTAATCACCAAGTCGGATTTTGCATAAAACTATTATCGGTTTCTAGATTCCTTTTAAACTATTTAATTCGTGTTATGTATCTATGTCTACTTGACCTTTCACTCTTTCTATGTATTCAAATGTCATACATTTATACACCTTATCCGATCGGATATCCTTCCGATAATATTTCAATTTTGGTCATACTGTCATTCTCACTAACAACTCCATTCTATGTACTGTGACTTTCCATGGTTCTCGGGATCTTTAGTGCATATGACTGCACCCTAAGACTATTTCGAGGTGTTACGATGTGCCGGTGAGCCACACGCGCTCCATCGAAAAGCCAACGAAATTCTTTAACCATTAAGTCCTTATTTGAAAAACTCTTTTCAAATTGTTATCAACATTCACCCCTAATCATTTTCCAATGATTTCTCATGTATGTACAAAATCCATTAAGTATTCCCAGCCAGGTCATATCCTGAATCTGACTCACTATGCTCTAAGCATTAAGTCATCAAGACATGTTCATGACACTTCTGATCGATCCAAGAAACTTGTTGGATTCGATCTAGTCCTATTCCAAACCCTTTTGGAATCTTAGGATTACTTATAATCCTTGTGTCACGACTTTTAATAACTATAACCTTTCGGAGACTTTTTTCCATGCATCTTGAATCTTATCAAGATCATGCTTACTATGGCTAGGTCCATACTGATGACAACATCTATCTGATAGATGTCTATGGATTATGTGAGTATGCTGCACCTTCTTTATATTTCTCATGCCAAATCATTACACTTTGCAATGACAGGAAACTCCTTTCCTGAGCTGTGCATCTTGAGTCTCATCAATATCACCTTGGCAGAGTTTCGATCTATCTCATAGACGTTTATAACCACCCGAGCATGCCGTATCTTTATTAAGTCTTTCATAGCGATCCGTCTCTTAACACCAAGTCATTACACTTTGTAATGAAAAAAGACGTTTCCTAGAAACAGTATGTAACACACATATTGAGATAGATAACAGCAATACTCCCACTGGCTTTGACACGGTTATAGACTATTCACAAAATCCAGAGCTTATGGCACATTTTGAGAATCCAAACCTTTCTGACATCTTAATGGATATCTTTCAGCCCCTTTTCAAAATCCAATCCTTTGGCATATTTTGAGAATCTGAATATCCTTTCTTGCGAGATGCCCGCGGGGAAATCCCAGGCCTATGTACCTTTATACTGGCATATTCTTTGTGAGTCCCTATTAGTGTGCCGGTGATCCACACGCGCTCCACTAACGACTTACATTATGCAGTATCCTTTCGGATTTCATCTTCTATTGAGAACGCTTCTCTCGAAATCAATTACATGACTCTGAGTGTCGTCTCACTCAACCAGATGTTCTGAAGGTACGTTTCTGTCCATGTTGGGTTCTTTTGATAATTACTCCCACTGGTTATAAGACCAGTTGTAAAATCAATCAAACTGTCACATGGACTGTATCTCGTCCTAAAGTTCTCTTAATTGGCAGCAACCAGGCTCACCAATGCTTCCAAGTAGTTGGATTGAAAAATCCGTACCAACTATAGTGTTTTACCACTATTCGGTATGTCACCCCGATCATAACTACTTATGACGGTGATCAATACTACTGGTTCAAGAGAAGATTATGTCAGAATTAAAACAAAAATCTGATTTCTGCTCTAAGCCTAGTGATGACTAAAGGTTATTTCACTTGGCTAATCCTGAACTTATTCAGGGCTGTCCCAACTCCCACTGTTTCCTTAGAACATGAGTTCTTACTAAAAGAGCTCTTTCTCTTCCAGGTACAGCGGGATAGCCAGTTAAACGACATTTCTGATAAGGTTCAGGCTAGTCATGAGGTTCAGACGAACACTACAAGAACCTGGACCTTTAATGTACAAGTGGGACAATACCAGCTTTACATTTCAGACAGTGTCTGCAAATCCTACTTAGTCGAAGGCTGTGGTTGGAATATGGTCTGACTGGTTTAGTATTCAATTTATTGGAAAGTAATTGGCAATGTATCTCATACATTGAGGATCGAACTGTTTCGACCAATGCTCCATCATCTTCCCTAAGACACATTATAACTATTAATGTTCTTGGAAGAGAATAACTGTGAAACATTTTCCCAGTTTATGTTGTCACTCAGGTTCTGCGGATCTTGTACTTCCTTTGAAGTCCTTGAACGATTCAAGGGTTCAATCCAATCGCTTATTCTGATAAGCGAGGTCATATTCGTCATACCGAATGACAAATATTGTGAAGTACAACCAATTGTGTTCTATTTGGAGATTCGAGCAATACACAGCAACTGATGTGTTCGTTGCTCCTAATCTCAATCTCTTTTACATTTCTATGTAAACTTATGACTTGTTAATTCTGTTCAAGACTTGCAATCTTCAGTTGACTCTAAGTCAACTGATTCCAAAATCCTATCCTTTGGATCTTTGGGTGATTCATTTTTTGCCACATGTGCTTTATAAAGAACTTAATCATCATCTGACTCCAAGTCAAATGATTCCAAAGTCCTATCCAACTGGATCTTTGGTTGATTCATTTCTTAACACATTAAGAACTCAACTCATCAAGTGACTCTAAGTCAAGTGATTCCAAGGTCCTGTCCAACTGGACCTTTGGTTGAATTGACATTTATCTTAACAATCATAAAAGGACACAATTCCTAAAATCCAAACACTTTGGATGCATTCAACATTCAAGTTATTACTAATTATGCATTCAACACAATCATACAACATTTCAAGGATATTTCAAATAACATGTGTTAAAAGAAAATTGACAATTTTATTAAAACAAAAATCCTTGCACAATGTACTATATGATGGACAATGTCATACGCATCTAAAAGCTAATCACAATATTTCAATATCTAACTAAACTTCAAAACTGCATGAGCCTGAAATCCAATCCATATGTGCTCCTATGCGCTAATGTCCCGTACCCTACTGATTCCCTGCATGCAAACCAAAATGTGACTATCACATTATGCATCAAGGAATTATGGAACATGAGTTTTGAGGTTTTTAGATATACCTGAGCTTTCAAAAGATTTTGACCTTGAAGCGTCTTCCAATCTTTCCGCGACTGTATCCGATTCTGTGGATTCCCAGCTTAAGACATATCCAGACGATCTGGATCGTTTCTTGCTGTGTCTTTCCACTGGACTTAATCCAGAAGTAGCTGAACCATTTGAGCTATGCCTGTCCAAGAGTGACTCGTATAAAGTCAACAGTGGATGCATTTCCATTAAGGTCTTTTTCTGGTCTTCCTTTCTATACGTCTGAATGAACAGATCGTACTTACTAGTCAGTGAAGCGAGTAGAGTGTTAACACTCGACTCCTAACTCATGGAATAACCAAGTTTATACAATTCGCCTATGTACGCTTCAATCTGAAGAACATGCGAATCGATCCTACTTCCTTCTTTTAACTTACACTCTGCAAGTCTTTTGAAGATCCTAGCTCGTTCTTCTTCAACCGATTTTTGGAACCTTTCCTCAACCGATTGACTTAACTCATATGGCCCCAAGGATTCAAAATCCTTGCGGAACTCGGGGTCAATGGTTAATAGCATGAGGTCACGAATCTTTTCGGATTCATCAACTAATAAGTCATGCTTATCATAAAGGCTCTTTATGATGACTTGTTTCGGTGGAACCGGGATCGGATACTCGGTGAGATGTAGCTTGCCAGCAATGCCGAGAACCAGTCTCCAATTGCGAAGCTATTCCTTACGGTTAAGGCCAGTCAGCCTTTCCATATTTAGCAGGTGCTTTCTGATGCTATCAGAAATGGGTGAAGGAGTAGAGGGAGGAGAATAGACACTTGATTCAGACATCTACAATACACAGAATTTATTAGTTTAATTTTTTCTTTTAAATAATTACCCAATTTATTATTTATTAAGGCTAGGACCCAAAATGCCCCAACTATGGTGTGAAGAGGGATGCCGTAATCACAACATAATGGTCATTAAGGTAGATAATACACTTATCAATTTCATCTGATGAAATTCCTAGATCTGTTGAGACACATTAAACTGTTTAATGGCATGTTTAGTCTTGGATGTGTCCCACTGTTTGTGACTGGGATGCCGAGGATCACAAACCGGGTGTGAATAACCATGAAAATTAGCTCGGTACTCTCGAAGTCAATTGTCATCTCTAATTAACGTGCCGGTTAACCACACACGCTCCGTTAATAATGACAAAATCGAGAAACCCATTGCAAGTCTTTGTGAACCCCTATTGGTGTGCTGGTTAACCACACACGCTCCACCAATGTTTCACAAATTGCAATGTGCAATTTCATGGATTAGCACCAATTCACATTTTTTAAACCTAAAGTAACTAGATTGGGATTTGTTTGAGGTTCTAGTACTTTCAATTATAGCATTATACTTTTAAGAGGCTTAGCGGTTCCATCAAACCCGTTCAGCTAACGACACTCGACTGACCAGGAGAGCGGTGGGTAAGAGTGGATACCCATTAGACTAACATTTTATAGTCAGTCGCCTTATACCCTCTTTATAGGATAGTTTTGTGAATGAGGCCTACTTGCGGTAAGACTAACCAATTTTCTTATATATAAATAATAAACTTTTAATCATAAATATATAAGATATATTTTAATCTTATTAAAATATTTTTGAATTAATTATCTCATAAGTTTCGCAAATTTTTAAGGAATTTTTGAAAATTTAAATTAATTCTTTAAGTTGATTTAATTGATCTTTTAATTAACAATTAATTAAACTAATAAAATCTAAGATAGATATTATAAATTAATCAAATTAATTTTTCTATCTTGGTCCCTATATGGTTCGAAATTTACATGCCAAATTAAAGGAGTTTCTAGTTATTTAATTAATCCAATTACCAAAATAACAACACACTAAATAAGGCAAGTAAATCAATCAAATAAGGGGGAACCATAAGGGTGGCGGCTAGGGTTAGGAAACCCTAGCCTAGATTTCGACCAAAGCCTCATCCAAGAGGTGTTTTCCGCAAAAACACTCAAGACAAACATAGATTAAGCAGTTTATATCAATCACAAGAAAACAGCCTAAGCTCTGATACCACTGAAGGGTTTTCTAGCAAATAATGAACACAAAAATACCTATGGTTCACATGCAACCCTAGAAAGATCTATGTTTTCTTCTATGAAGATAATAAACTAATATCTAAAGGCCAACAATAATCTCTAAAGATCAAAACAAGAATTACCAACCTTTGAATCTTGTTCTTGAAGCTAGCAGCAAAAGTATCATGCCTCAAATGCAAGTCACACCCAAAGCAATGGAGAAGACAGTCCAGCAGAGTTTGTCTGGTGAAAGTGGCGTAGGTTTTAGGGTGGCCAGGTGCCTCCTTTTATAGCCTCCAAGGGTTACAGCTGAAACCCTAAGGAGCCTCCAAATGGGCAAGCCTGTTAACCATTTGGACAAGGCTTTCCTTAACCCTAATTAGGGTTTCGAAATCCTTGTGGTTGCACCACAAATCTCGCCACCTTTATCCCCTAGACTGGCCAGTCAATATTCAACTATTGAATAATTACAAAACCAGTCCCTACACTTTTAATTAATTAAATTAATCTCCAAATTAAATCCAATTAATTCTAGATTAATTTCTAATTAATTATTATAGTTTCTAATTAATATATTAACACTTAAATATATTAATAAACCATTTAATTAATTCTATTGATTTATTACACAGTTAATAAATCAACCTTTAACTCTACTGAACTCTATCCTGACCTCCAGCTATGAGGGCAACCCAAATAGACTTTGCTTCAATTAACAAGATAAATATAAATATAAAGTCATGGCTTAGACACCTAATCCAACAGTGGCATTTTTGTTGATAGTGGTTCTTCACTAGAAAAACTTAGTTGATGTTTTCACACTTGATGAAATGGGTTATCATTTGATCAAATATAAGAATCATCCTCTTCACATTTCCAAACACCATTTTTAGATAAACTAATTTTTTAGTGAATTAGAGAGTAATAGGATGGCAACATGTTATATAACACTCAAATAAGGTGGTAGTTGGTTAATTGAAGGTGATAGATCATAAATTTAAGGTGGTAAGTGGTAAACATGATGCCATTAAAGTTACCTTTTTGGTAAGTCGCGCGTGTCACTAGGGCACGCCTAAAACATTTGAAGGAGGCATGTGTGTCCAACACAATCAAAATAACGTATCAAAGGATGTAAACATCATAAAACAATTTATTCCATAAAAAGCACAGAAAATGTTAACAACATATATCATGATAAAATGACATGTGCATATGATCCTCATATTCATATAAATAAATGCCAAAGCAAATGCATCTACTACAATAGTATACCTAAAGCATAGCCCGATGCAAGCACTCCAAAAAATACAACGGTTGACCTCACAATCTCTTAGAACTCCGGTTTATTGAGGCATACCTTCATAATAAAACTTACTAAAACTATAGTGGTAAGTCTACTCACATCCAGTAATAAATGTTATGTATAATTTTTGCCACTTCAAATTGATATTTCTCAAAACACCTTTCCTTTTCAAGCCATCTAAAATTGTTTTTCCAATATAGCTATCGTATACGTTGAAGGTCATGATGTCAAGCCATAGCTCAGCTAGGATCCAATGATCTTGATTGACATTTATTGGAGACAATACATGTTCAACAATAAAAATCAAAACTTACAAGACATATACCTATAAAAATAATATAATTACTGAATATGTAACTGAAAAAAGCAATATTCCACCATGGTTTTCTTTGATCAAGCCGAGTATTGTTTTTATAAGTCCAAATCATCCAATCCATGGTTGTCATGAATTTTAAAAGTATAGATAATATGATCGTCCGTCGCGCACCCGGTAGGTAGCTTTCCAATAACAACCGTATCCATTTCACAATATGTTATGATTAAATTTATAAAATAAAATGCTATAATTAATTCCAATATAATTTTATAATTTAAATTTGTAATTACTTTTCCACTCTTACCTTGTGTGTCAACCACCCATCCTTTTACATTCCGAATAATATATCTGGATATTTAGCATTCATCAACTAGGGATAAAACCTATGGGTAACTTTGAGGACAAACTTATGCATATAAAATAAACCTATATCACTCATTCCTAGCTGCAAATATGGCTCTAACAACATTTGGGTAGCCTCAAGGACAACCGTTGATTGGGATTCCAGATATGCAGTGGGTAAGCTAGCTCTCCAAGGCCGCTAATACATTGAGGTCGTCTGAACATACATTTAATTGCACAATTCACTAATTTTATTCTAAGGTCGTTTTAGTATGAAAATATTTAGTATTAATACTTGTCATAGGATGATTTTATAAATTGGGATATGAACACTTGTCTTCTCGGGCATCCATCTACTCAGGGGTAATAAAACCCTCGTCGTCATCTTCTAGTCTATGGAACATAAATTGATTATTCATACTCTGCGATATTATGTGTGTACCTCCTCCACGGTGCTTTCTATGATTGTTGTGTCTTAGAGACAGTGGGGGAACATTTGCCTCTTTGTAAATATTCTACAAAAAGTTAGAATATAATATTTATCGATTAATATTTATTAATATTATTATATATAATAAAAAATTTTATTTACCTCATACAATGTAGTTGGTAAATTAAATGACACGACATCGTTAAAAGGTTGACCATGAAGCAATTGCCTTCTCCATTTTGGTAATCAACTGCTTCATTTCCTGTATATCATTATCAGCAGCATATGGGGTGGGTCATCGTCCTCGTACATGGGGTAGAGGTTATGTTGTACTCAAAGACAAGGGTCCAAAAGAAGCTTCGTCTGAGTCTTTGGTCCTAAACTTCTCTGCTTATCGAGGAATAAAACAGGGAATGAATCAGGAAATCAACAAAAGCAAGAAAATACGTAAGCTGGACATGATACAATGATTTAAGCTCTTTCTCACTCCAGTTCATTTGTAATTTTGGCGCATACATGTTGGATCGATATGCCCAAGCATGATCATTGAATGATATTTATAATAACATATGATCATATAAGTCACGCTAATAACAAGTTAGAATATCTTAATTCTTGTGTTTATCATTTTAAGTGTAAAAATAATATGGAATATATAATTAATTCATATGGTACGAATAAATAAAAGAGAGTATAAATATTTAGTGTAATTATTTATATCATTTAAAAGTTAAATGATTTTAAATAAGTTTGCTAAATATTTATATATTTTAAATGTTAAAATAAATAAGGTTTATGTGTGTGTGTGTGTGTGTGTATATATATATATATATATATATATATATATATATATATATATATATATATATATATATATATATATATATATATATATATATATATATATATATATATATATATATATATATATATATATATATATATGTATGTAGTTAGGTTCTTTTGAGATCTCATAAAACCATGAGATCTTGATAATCCCATATGGACCCTTAGATAAAAATGTTGGAATACGATAACATAAAACAAACGCAGCGGAAACAGAAAACAAAATCGTATTCAACCAGGATCACAGAATCATGCACACTTTTGTAACTGTAAAATCAAGAGGGTTCAAGACATACATTTTAAATCTCAGATCTGATTTTGTTAGGATGACGAGAGCCCAAAGTAGAACTCCTCTAATGTAATCGCACCCAAGACAACGATCCAGCACCCGTTGATGTAGTATATACCTTTGCTTGAAGTTTTAGCACGTAATACCTAGGGTTTTGAAAGAAATCGGCCGTATACCGAGGGGTGGGTGGAGGGTGACGAAAATTAGGGTTTTGGCAGCCATTACAACTCAGATCTAGGGTTGTATTTATAGTGCTCATCATCCTTATCCCCTCCTTTGTGGATATTTCACTTTTAGTCCTTTATCCTTATTAAGTTTCTAATTAATATACCTTACTTTGGTCTATTAATAAACTTAACCATTAAGGTTCTAATTAATATACCTTTACTTTGGTATATTAATAAACTTAACCCCTAAAGTTTATTTTTGATCTCTTTTAGCTAAATCGTCTCTTGCGTGTAACCCAAAAGGACCCTACTATTTATAATAATATTACCAACTTGTTATAACGATGGGCATATAACCAACAGTCTCCCACTTGCACTTGTTATAACAACTGTATGGTCTAATATTCATTAACCTAGTAAGGTGTATGTCATCCTAGACAAGTGCCGTGATCATCTAATGAAACAGCCCTTAGGCAAGTGATCAAGTATTCCTTTGTTCTACAAGATATCCATATGAACGTCTGACATGGAACTCTGTCAGTCTCAAACATTCAAGATTATGTTTCCCGATAGAGATTTGTGAAGGCCACAACAAACTGCACTTATTGATTCTATATCAATTCAGTTCGAGTACGGCCGTACATTTGCTGTCAACACCAAATCATCGAGGGGCCCACGGATATCGCTTCTCCTGTTAGGGCAGAAGGAACAAATAAACTTTGACTACACGGATCTCGCCCACTCATCATGTCATATCTGGACATTCCCTGTATGGCTGCCAGTTACGGACAACGTTGGAGAAAACCAAGACATAACAGACTGCAGAACTAAGAATCAATGCATCTCCGCTTGAAGAATATAAGATATTACCATCTTAGAATTACTCGTGACACATTCCATGAAGTAATATCTAAGTACCGGTTACTCCAATACTTAATCCCTATTAAGTACACATGAGAATTAGCGCATCTCTATGCTATGTCCATCTCTATGGACAATTTACTAATTCCTCATGTCAGCCTTGAATCAATACTTACTCCCAAAAGTATGACCAACTGTGGACGTTTTGAATAATAAAATAATTATTCAGGAAGTCAATAAAACATGCAAAATTGGAACACAATGATAAACTAATGAAATGACTGCCTTCATGCATACATTAAGTTCTCCACATAATAATCTTCAAAACAAATAGAGTTTTACATTGCTTAAGTTCCCAACACAAATCAAACTAAATTAAATACACTCAAACCAACTCATTTGCAAATCTAATTCCCATCGACCTAGTATGAGAATCATGATTGGCCTGAGATAACGGTTTAGTGAATGGATCAGCAAGATTATCTTCTGATGTAACTCTACTAATCGTGATGTCTCCTTCTTCAACGAGCCTCCGGATATAATGGTACTTCCGGTGTATATGCCTTGTGCGCTTGTGAGCTCTGGGTTCTTTCGCCAAGGCGACTGCACCCTCATTGTCACAGAAGATCTCAACTTGACCATCAATGATAGGAACAACACCGAGATCCCTGATGAACTTCTTCATCCACATGGCTTCCTTTGCAGCTTCATTAACTGCAATATACTTAGCCTCCGTTGTCGAATCAGCTACTGTTTCTTGCTTGGTACTCTTCCAAGTTACTGCCCCACCATTCAGTAAGAACACGAATCCTGACTGCGAACAGGAGTTGTCTCTGTCGGTTTGGAAGCTAGCATCACTATAACCACTTACAGTGAGTTCTTCCAAGCCCCCATAGACCAAGAACACTTCCTTCGTCCTCCGAAGATACTTAAGAATGTTCTTGACTGCGGTCCAATGATTTTCACCAGGATTGGCCTGATAACGACTCGTCATACTCAAGGCACAAGAGACGTCAGGCCTTGTACATAACATGGCATACATGATCGATCCCATTGCTGAAGCATATGGGATTCGACTCATTCTTTCTCGTTCATCACTAGAACTAGGACATTGGTCTCTACTCAATGTCATACCACGTTGCATAGACACGAATCCTTTCTTGGAATCCTACATCTTGAACCTTTTCAAGATTTTGTCTATGTATGTACTCTGGCTTAAACCAATGAGTCGCCTAGATCTATCTCTATAGATCTTTATACCAAGTATGTATGCCGCTTCTCCCAAGTCTTTCATAGCGAAACAATCCCCAAGCCAAGTTTTAACACTTTGCAACATTGGGACATTGTTTTCTATGAGTAGTATGTCATCAACATACAGCACAAGGAAGATAACATCACTCCCACTAGCTCTGACATATACACATGGCTCATCTTCACTTCTCGAAAATCCAAATTCTTTGATTTTCTCATCGAAGCAGATATTCCAGCTGCGAGATGCTTGTTTGAGTCCATAAATCGACTTCACAAGTTTACACACTCTATTGGGATATTTGGACTGTACAAAACCCTCTGGTTATGTCATATACACATCTTCTGAAAGTTTTCCGTTAAGGAAAGCGGTTTTTACATCCATTTGCCATATTTCGTAGTCATAAAATGCTGCGATGGCAAACAATATCCTGATAGATTTAATCATTGCCACTGGTGAAAAAGTTTCCTCATGATCAATCCCTTGGGTTTGAGTATAACCCTTTGCCACCAGTCTGGCTTTATATGTGTGTACTTTTCCATCCATGTCCGTCTTCTTCTTGAAGACCCATTTACACCCAACTGTTTTAAGGCCAGGTGTTTGATCAACCAAGTTCCAAACTTGGTTATCATACATGGATTTCATCTCGCTCTCCATAGCCTCCTTCCATTTGGCAGCATCTGGGCCTGCCATTGCTTCCTGATAGCTGGTAGGTTCATCGTCACCTACCATTGACTCATCACCTTCAGTAATATGTAAGCCATAAAATTCAGGTGCATGACGTACTCTATCAGATCTCCGGACAGGAGGTGGAGGTATGTCAGATTCCCCAGCTGTACTTGGCTGAGGCTCAACAGGTTTTTCAACCTCTGATTGAGAGCTAGTGCCAACATCAGGTCCTTTATTGGTTGGTTCTTGAATCTCCTCAAGATCAATTTGGCTCCCACTGGCCTCTTGGTGTATCAGCTCCCTCTCTCGGAAGACTGCCCTTCGTGCAACAATCACCTTGTTTTCAGAAGGTTTGTAAAACAAATACCCAAAAGAACTAGCAGGATAACCAATAAAGTAACACCTCTCTGATCTGGGTTCTAGTTTGTCGATGGCTTCACGACGGACGTAAGCCTCACAACCCCAGACTTTCAAATGCGCCAATGAGGGTTTAGTCCCATTCCATATTTCAGAGGGTGTCTTGCTGACCTTCTTAGTTGGTACAAGGTTCGGGACTTTTGCTGCAGTCTCCAAGGCATAGCCCCAGAAACTGATTGGAAGCGTAGCACGACTCATCATGGACCGAACCATATCAAGTAATGTTCGGTTCCTTCTCTCAGCTACACCATTATGTTGTGGTGTTCCGGGAGGAGTCAGCTGTGAAACAATTCCACAGTTCCCCAGATGATCGTAGAATTCTTGACTAAGATATTCTCCACCCCTGTCGGATCGGAGGATCTTAATCCTTTTGCCCCGTTGATTCTCTACTTCGTTCTGAAACCTTTTGAACACCTCGAAGGTTTCAGACTTATGTTTAATCAAATAAACATACCCATATCTACTGAAGTCATCAGTAAATGTGATGAAGTACCTTTCTCCATGTCTTGTGGCTGATCTGAACGGTCCACACACATCAGTGTGTATGAGGTCCAACAGATCCTTGCCTCTTTTAAAGTTCCCTGTGAATGGCGCTTTTGTCATCTTGCCTAATAAACAAGACTCACATACATCATCAGACTTGATGTCGAATGATTCCAAAATCCCATCCTCTTGGAGTTTAGCGATGCGTTTCTTGTTTATATGGCCAAGTCGACAATGCCATAGACATGATTTATCCAATACACTTTTGGATGTATCTGAATCAACATTTAAGATTAAGCTATTATTTCTTCTAATGCTCACGATAGTTTCATAAATACCATTTGTAGGACATGCTTTAAAGTAAAGACAATCATTTTTGAAAACTAAAATATTTCCATTATCAAAACCAAAATCAAAACCGTCTCGATACAAAGCACTAAAAGAAATAATGTTTCTAGCCATTTCTGGCGAATAGCAACAATCTAATAAATTAATAGAAAATCCAGTAGAAAGCACGAGCTCGTAATCCCCAATCCTCTTGACAGCAGTCGTATGTCTGTTGCCCATGATCAGTTCAAGCTCCCCATGCCTTAACTTCTTACTTCTTCTTAGTCCCTGCACATCAGAGCAAATGTGAGTACCACATCCTGTGTCTAGGACCCATGAATTAGTAGTAGAAGTATTATGGAGTTCTATCATGTATATACCTATCTTGATCTCCTCCAGGTATTTAGGGCAGGTTCGCTTCCAGTGTCCCTTTTCTCCACAGTGGAAACAAATGGTCTCATCAGGGTTTGGTGACGGCTTGCCCTTGTTGCTAGGGTTGGAGTTGGGATTACCAACTTGACCCTTCCCTTTGCCTTTAGGCTTCTTGGGTTTCTTTTTCTTGATTGCCCCTTCCCTGATTGCCAATACTGGAGCCGTGGAGTTGGAGTTCTTAGATTTAGACATATTTGCCTCGGCAGTTTTTAGCATGCCGTGTAACTCCATTATGGTCTTTTCCAATCCATTCATATTAAAATTCAGTGTGAACTGACTGAATGTACTGCTCAGCGAGTGGAGGATGATATCCGTAACCAATTGCTGAGCGATCGGAAATCCAAGTCGCTCCAATCTGTCAACGTACGCTTTCATTTTAAGCACGTGTGCACTGACAACGGTTCCCTCCTGCTGCTTGCAATCTAGTAGGGAGATCATAGTGTCATATCGTTCCTGTCTAGCCTGCTCTTGGAACATTTCCTTGAGCTGGTCGGCCATGTCGAACACCCCAACGGTCTCGAAACTCTTTTGGAGTTCCGGAACCATGGTCGCCAACATGAGACAAGCAACCTTATCCGACTGATCTTTATGCTTTTGCCAAGCATCCCTAACAGCTCTAGTTGCATCATCAGCTGGAGCCTCAGGAAGAACTGTGTCAAGGACCCATTCTTTCTTATCATACCGGAGGGCGATCCGAAGGGAATGCATCCAGTCCAAGTAGTTGGATCCGGTCAGCTTATCCTTAGAGAGGAGTTGCATTAGTGAGATATTTGTAGCCGAATTCGAATTTGCATTTGTGTTTGGAGCCATCTATATGAAAAGTAGATTTTAATTAGTTTGATTAATCCTTAAAAAATTAATTACCCAAAACAATAATTTTACTTAAGGCTAGAATCCATATTTCACTTCTGGTGGTGAAGAGGTATGCCGTAGTCACCCCCCAAAAGTTATTTAGGTAGGCAATACTCTTTGCCAACTTCAATCTCTATGAAGCTTCTAGATCTTTCGGGATTCATTGAATCTAATCAATGGCATGTTTAATCCCATCATGCTAATCCTCTCTCCCGTGACGGGTATGCCGCGGATCACGGGTTTGGATGGTAAATTGACCACGAAGGACCCACGTGACACCCGGGCCATGATTCATGAGTTATCGCGAGTATCACATCATTTTGGCCGAGTCCAATCCGACGCGTTGGCTATAGCACTTCCCACGCCGGAAGGGCCCGGTTAAATGTGTGGTTCTTTGTGGGTAGCATGAGAGAGATTTACATTTTCATAAAACGAGATTTTGTTTCGTTTTTGTAAAAACATTTTAACCTTTTAATTGGCATAAGGGTCAATTTAAACATTTAAAACCGATTTCAAATTGCCAATTTGACTTTTGAAAAATTCTATTAACTTTTAACAAAATTTTCTTACTTGTTAATTTTCAGTAATACTTTTATCTTGAAACACTGTCCTGTCAAACCCTTTCGTTAACTCCACTCGATAAAATGTGACAGGCGGTGAGGGTGGTAGGCAATGAATGCTGTTTAAAAACCGACCTCATTAGGAATCAAAGAGACATCCTTCAACCTTCTACACATTTAGAGTAGGTGAGCCTAGTCACGGTCTGACCAATGTTTTTATTTTAAGTTATACATATAGATACAATTCTAATATATATATATATATATATATATATATATATATATATATATATATATATATATATATATATATATATATATATATATATATATATATATATATATATATATATATATATATATATATATATATATATATATATATATCATTTAAAATTTTTAAGTATTCTTTGAAAATTATGTTTAACAATTAATTCTATTAAACACGCAAGGATGCGGTGTTAATAATTAATTTAAACAATCATCCATAAATTTTGAAGCATTTTAAACTTTGTGTTTATCTATTAATCCTATTGAGCATGCATTCTATGTCAATGATTAATCTAAAGAATCATACAATACTAAAATCACCATTTTATAACAAGAAATCTGATTTCAGAAAAAATAAAACATCACGACCGCCGCGACGCGAAACACGAGAAAACGCGACGCGGTAATCAAAAGAAACCGATCATGACAAGAACGACGCGGCGCGGAACACTAGGAAACGCGACGCGGCAAAACCCTAATGATCGTAACTTTAGAAAAACCCGCGACGCGATATTTCAAGTACCGCGGCGCGGACGTCGATTAGATTCGATAAATCAGAAAAAAAATATTTTTAACAATTTTAATCGAATCAAAACAGTACAAAATCATGATAACCTGGCTCTGATACCACTGTTGGAATACGATAACATAAAACAAACGCAGCGAAAACAGAAAACAAAATCGTATTCAACTAGGATCACAGAATCATGCACACTTTTGTAACTGTAAAATCAAGAGGGTTCAAGACATACCTTTTGAATCTCAGATCTGATTTTGTTAGGATGACGAGTGCCCAAAGTAGAACTCCGCTAATGTAATCGCACCCAAGACAACGATCCAGCACCCGTTGATGTAGTATATACCTTTGCTTGAAGTTTTAGCACGTAATACCTAGGGTTTTGAAAGAAATCGGCCGTATACCGAGGGGTGGGAGGAGGGTGACGAAAATTAGGGTTTTAGCAGCCCTTACAACTCAGATCTAGGGTTGTATTTATAGTGCTCCTCATCCTTATCCCCTCCTTTGTGGATATTTCACTTTTAGTCCTTTATCCTTATTAAGTTTCTAATTAATATAATTTTACTTTGGTCAATTAATAAACTTAACCATTAAGTTTCTAATTAATATACCTTTACTTTGGTATATTAATAAACTTAACCCCTCAAGTTTATTTTCGATCTCTTTTAGCTAAATCGTCTCTTGCGTGTAACCCAAAAGGACCTTACTATTTATAATAATATTACCAACTTGTTATAACGATGGGCATATAACCAACAAAAAAAACCATGGCTGAGATCAAAGGTGGCATTTTCGTAAATATGAGTTAAACAACACTATTTATCAAACTATCAAACCCAGATAAGGGTAACATCGTAAATTCGATTACCTAAATATATCCCGAATCATTATCATCTTCAATCAAATCCCGTGATTTAAGCTTCATTCGTTTACACGACCAACTTTTCCTAATCGTTCTCGGAGTATCATCACATTCAATCTTTTCCTTATTCGGATTATCATCTTGCTGCAATCGTTGGAGTATATTATCGCAGTCGATTTTTGAAGGTTTGCGAGCATTCAACAAGGCGAAAAGAGGTATTGTAACTATTTGTTCATTTGTGTTCTTTTCAACTACGGTATGGAGTCTTTTTATTATGTAATAATTTTTAAACCTTAACGTGTTATGAGTATCGTTCTCGATTCATTTTATTGTTTCAAAATAGTGTTTAGATTAAACCTAAAAATATTGATTTTGATCGTATTTATTTTTTTTCGGAAACCTTAAACCCTAATATGGTTATTTTTTATCGTACAAGCTATCATTAGCTTCTAAAATGTATTTTAATAATTGAACCCTAATATTTTACAGTAACGAATTGCGTACCCAAATTTATTCCCATGCGTTTTTTGTTTATGGTTAGTTTTTGACAAATGTTCATCTTTTTCATTATATACATATAAACTCGAGTTATAATAATGATTTTTGTGATATATGTTCAATTTTGCAGAGCATATTGTGTGAATAACTACATTATGGTCATCAGAGGTAAAAAGTTAGTTTATAAATGATTTTCTCATCATTCATATGCTTATATATGTATGTAATGTTTCAGCAAGTGGTAGAAGGAGTGAGAGGCAGAGGCAGAAGCCATTAAGTAGATTTTCAAATACAGTCGAGCCGATAATAATTGGACAAGATGATGAAGATGTTTAAGATGTTTTTCAACAATAGGACAACGAGGTTGATGGTCAAACCATAACCGAGCCAACATCGCATAATTCATTGGTACGAAACGTAGCATCAAACGATAAAACATAGGAAATTCGTTGTAATTTAGCTTTGCAATTCCGTCAGCCCAAAATAAGGGATGTTCTTGCTTCGTTGTGTTAGTATGTTTACCACAATGTTTGCATCACTATCTACGATATAGTAACAAGTCTCTAGCGTAATTTTTATAATCGTTTTTTTGTGGACCTTGCTTCTTGTAACCACCTTTCAAACCAGTAATGATACCATGAGCCCTTGTTAAACCGATATTACAAGTATTCAATTGATTTATCATATGTTGGTCTAAAAATCTTAGGCTCCTACAATGTCTTGAGATATACGCAGTTGTCCTCGTGTACAACTCATGATTATGAGTTTTATCAAATGTATTTACCAAAAAAAATTCAGTTCCATCTACACGTCTAAAACTAATCTTTGCTAGGAAAGATTGCATTTGGCTAGATCTTTTCTTTTTCTTTAGGGCTTCTCCTTTTAACGAATCAACATTAGATTTGTCACGTGATCCAAATCTGCTACAAAAGACATATTTATAACGAAGAATTCAATTATTTTTCTTTACTGATCCTAACCTAGCGTCAAAACCTGCTTTCTTGGCATATTTATTATAGAATTCTATCCCGGATTCAAGCGTTCTGAAAATAGTATCCATTTTTGGCTCAATAACTTATTTAACATTTGGTATCCATATGACTATCTTTGAGCCTCCAGGAGATTTTATTTCTGTACTGCTTAGTTCATCTTCATTGTCTGAACCATCTGAAAGATTATAATAATATCAACATATCTCTTAAATTATCAATTTTGAAATGTGAATATGTGTTTGAAAAAAATAATGTTTATGGTACAACCATATCTCAAATTTTTCATTGCATATCTCCAATAAACTGATATGCACATGTGAACACTTTCTATGCATACGCACACATACACGTGTTATGCTTATAAGCAATAATCTGATATGTACAGATGCACTGAGATGCACATATGCACAGTGGTTCAATGCATTAAATTGATATGTATATATGAACAATTTATGTTTATATGCAAACCTGAAACTAGGAAGCTAATATGTTCAAGCCATATGCATATATACGATACAAATTGATACACATCGGTGATATTTATCCCTACATGAAATTATAATGATATGCACATATGCACATATTATGTGCATATGCACACATGGACACATTATGCCAATATGCATTAATATGATATGCACATACGAACTGACAGGTGCATATGAACACCGGTGATTTTTAAGCTTAAATACTGAAAGATACTCACAATATGTGTTGCTGTTCGAATCATTCCCTTCTTCTGCAACATTATTCTCATCAACAAAAATAAGTTATTCCTCATTTAAAATTGCATCATCGGCTCTTATTATATCACTTTCACAATAGTTTATATCTTCATGATTTCTAAAAATATCATTCCTACAATAATTGATTATATTTTCATGATTATTCAAACGAAAACATGTTTTGTCCAAAAAACTCTGCACAAAATTGGATAAGTACCTGCTTATGACCATAATTTTTGTGTCCTTGTCACCAGTAATTACCGTATCCATTGGAAAATATTATTAACCTGCATAAAATTGCATACATAAAATACAGAACAAAAATTAAGTTTATTTATGAGAATAACTAATAAGAATCGATCGGACGATATATTGTTGCACACGATAAACTTGATGAAGCAGACATATTTGATTCTTGATACCAGGAATGAAGAACTCGATGAAGATTGGAAGATACGTTTTTGATTGTTGTTACCGAAATTAAAATTAAGATTGCTAGTTTATAGGAGCTGTTACAATTTTATATAATTTCTTAATTGATTAAAAAAAATTAAAATGACAATTAAGCCCTTATTTTATTGGATGATAATCTAATGTTTGATATTGAGTTCTCAAGATGTCATGATTTTTTGAGATCTCACAAGATCCAAACCCTATATATATATATATATATATATATATATATATATATATATATATATATATATATATATATATATATATATATATATATATATATATATATATATATATATATATATATATATATATATATATATATATATATATATATATATATATATATATAGGGTCAGGATCCTGTGAGATCCCAAATATTCATCAGAACTTGAAAACTCTTAGACTAAATTATTTTTTTTCAAAAATATGACTTAATGCACTAAGTTGCTTATATTTAAAACCTTTTGTCAAAAAATTTGAAAAAAGATGTGCATTTGTGCACCTTAAAAATCAAATTTTTAAAGTTTTTTTTTATGAAATGTCTTAAATATAAGCGACTTAATGTATTAATTAATTTTTTTGAAAAAAAAATTATTGACTAGTAGTCCTTAACTTGTCACGAATATGTGTTCTCAAATGATACTGTCTCTGTCTATGTCTCTGTCTATATATATATATATATATATATATATATATATATATATATATATATATATATATATATATATATATATATATATATATATATATATATATATATATATATATATATATATATATATTAATTATAGAACTTATTTGATTTATATTTTATAAAGGATGATTTTATAAAATACAAAAGTAATAATCTTTAAAGATTCTAGCCAAAAGGAAAAGGAGAAAATGCTTCTTTCTTCCTTTGCAGTCATTTGGACTCTAGCTTAAGCCAATGCATGTTGATCTTATGACTTAATGTGTTAGGGTCATGCATGCTATAAAAAGAACTGACCTTGTGACCAAAAGGGATGGTTTTTTTTGGAAAAGGCTTCTTTCTTCCTTTTCTTCCTCTTGGTCGAGATTTTCTAAGGCATTCTCTTCGCTCTGTTTCAAAGTAATAAGTCATTAGTTTGTCCGTTTACTTACATTTCCTAAATAACACAATGGGTTTTGGTTTCTAAGCTTAATAGTTAGTAAGAACACAAGGATAACTAGCATTCAAGATGTCAACAAGTTGTGGTGGATATCTATGGAGAAGTTCATTCCGTTAAACCAAAGGACTGCAAAGGTTGTGATTTCTCACTTCCTTTATGTTGTTGTAATTATGTTTACATGAATACAATCAAATATCCTTTGTGGGAATAAAATAGTTTTATGTTTTTGTTCAAGTTTTTGTTTCTGCTGCAAATTGTTTGTGATTTTATGTGTTTAGAAAACCACCACTTGAAAATTTAATTCCCAATAATTAGTACCAGAGCCTAGATTATATTGCATGTTTATATAATAAGTTTATTTGGTTAAACTTAGTTTTTGGAAGCATGGATGCTTTCAAATTTGTATTAAAAGTTCATGCATGACTTCTTTAACAACATGCATGCTAGTTTTGTGATTTCATGTGACCAAACTTTTACATTCATTTTGGTTACATAAATGTTCCCTTAGAAAAATTAGGTGTTGTCTTATCTATGATTTTATGTGATAAAATGTGCATAAACAAGCCATGGACCAGTTGATGTGTTGTGTTGGACCTTTTTCGATATGGTTGTAATATATTTATTATTCAAATGGTATGTAATAGTAAAATGTAACAACATGAAGAAGATTGTCACATTGAAGATCAAAGTTGCAACTGACAATTTTGTTGTTTGCTGCTCTCGACTTTTAGGAGCAAAAACCAAAAACTTTTGGTTTTTGATCTTTTGGTCCAAAACTTCATAGATTCCTCATCAACTTGCATACATAGGATGTTTTCACAAGTAGGAGTTTTAACAACATCAAGATTGAAGAATTATGGTCCTTTATGTCCCTTAGGAATAGACTTGTTATTTCATGTTTGGCTCACATGAAATAACAACTAGTTATGGCTTGGTTTATGTACTTATTCATGGTTATGATGATTGTATGCTATTATTTTTTTTTTGTGTGAATGAGAATAGGATTTTTCATATTATACCAAACTAGAATAATAAAACACAAATAATCATGGAGTTTGTTTTTCAAAATGACACTTTAACATAGGATGCTAAAATGGTTTTATTCTTAGATCTCCAAATGTCAATTTTGAAATTGGTAAAATGAGTTAAAATGGAGATTTTAAAGACTCATAACAAATTTCTAGTCTTAATAATAAAGGATGTTTGTTAAGTGACTAAGATGGTTCCTATTTATTTCTCTCACCACTCTTTAGTCACCTATATATACGGCATAACCACAACTATTCTCACTTCTGCCTTTATAGTCTTCCTCAAAAACCCTAATTTCTCTTTAAAAACCTGCAACTCTACAATAGTGTCCTCTCAAGATGCTCTCTCTTTTGCTCAAAATGAAGCCGATTTTATTCCAGACCTCAAGCCCATGTCAGCAAACTTCGTCGCCAACCTCGACCTAGAAGGTTACTCTTCAGATTTGGTGATGCTATTTGTATGCCTCCAACACTCTCCTATGGGTCATGCCATGACTGTGAACCCTAGGATTCCTCATAGTTGGGTAAACAGGGCTCACAATACTACACGGATCAACACAAAAAACAACACTCGTACATTTGATCTTAATATCCCTTCCTCTGGCATCATGACGATCACCATTGGTAAGACTCAGTTTGCCAAACTTTTGAAGCTTCCAGTAACCAAACCCTTTAAGACAACTTCTCTTTCCGAAGTTGTCAACATGCTAAATGAAATAGGGTACACTCTGATGATCAAAGTGATGAGTCAATTCAAGAAGAAATGTCTACCCATTCTCTAGAGCTATTTCTTCGATGTTATCTTGAGGAGGCTCTCTAAAAGGACCTCAGGACTTGATTTCGTACAACAAACCTTTCTGTAGCTTCATTATGATATTTACAATAATGTTAGTGTTGACTTTGTCTCTATTTTGTGGACAGATTTTCTTACACACGTGAATCACTCGAAGCAAGCAACAGACATCGCATACTCATTTCAGGGCACTGACAGTGTAGGTGGCCTATGCTCATGAGAAGGTTCTCATTCTAACTCATGCTTCCTGCTACGGCTTTAGAGTAGTCCATATTCATTCTTTAGCAAATCCTAATGATTTCGAGTTTTGCATGAAAATTATAGAAATCATTCTTTGCCACGTTCCGGAGGAAAATATTGTGCTCATTGCTTACCATGCCACTATCACAGTTGAATAGGAGGCTCCGAATAGGAAAGGAAAGCGAAAGGGTGCTTCACAATCATTAGAAGTCCCGCCAAAGAAACTCAAGATAAAGCTTGTCGGTGGTCCTTCCAAATCCAAGAAACAATCTAAATCGAAGTCTCGAAAGCCAGTCACACCTTCTTATAAATTTGTTTCCAAAGCCGAAGAAGGACATGCAATAGACTGTTGATGAAACCGACGAACTTACTCCTGAATTCCTTGTGTCATCCGCTCCAACTTTTGAGGTTCCCCTTTCAACCATTACTCCAACCTCTGGGGTACCGATTTTTCAAATTCCCACCTCCATGTTTGATACTCCTGTGGATTCGCAACACATGACCTCTCCCAAAACATATAATGTAGAGACAAGTCATGTTGAACCCTCTGTGCACACATTTAATGTGGACACAAGAGTCACACGGTCGATGGATAAAAATTTTACCGTATGTTCACCACCACATTATCCACAATTACCTTTGCTAAAGACTATGCTAACACGTCCTCAGACCCCGAACAGACCGAAGCTCTTGAAGAAGAAGACTACTTTGACATTGCTCCTCTAATTGTTGAAGATGATGATGTTGATATAGAGGATAACACACTAGTATCAATGAAACAATATCATGTATTGAATCAAAAGGTCAATCTCATACTTCAATATCAGTCAGCTTACACCCCAACATCCAAAGACACAAATTCATCTGTTCAGGCTTTCTCCGACCATGTTCAGAAGCTTGAGAAGTCTATCACCAACCAAGTCGAATCTCATGTGACTTCTTTAGGCAAGTCTCTTGAAGATGAAGTTCATAAGGTCGACCGTAATGTCTTGGAAAAAGTGGAACCCCGTTACAGAACTATTGAAAAATCCTTTGATGAAAAGGTCCAGGCAATCAACAATCATCTGATACTAAAATCATGGATGTTGTCACCAGACTCAAAACTGTCCATTCTAAGGTCAAAGCACAGCTTTTGACGTTGATGAAGTCTTATGATGTTTTGACAAAGCAGCCCACCAAAGTTCATACTTATCACATCAACAAGCTTTAGACGCAGTTGAATGAAGCAAAGGCAACAATACAGCAACTCGAACCGAAGGTTCATGCTTCTAATCTTTAGCAATCTGCTCAAGATATTCTGAAGTCTCAAACTGAATAGATCGTTCCAAACGCGTGTGCCACCAGTTTTTAGGAGACCACTCCTCTGTTGATATTGGTTAGTAGAGTGCCAGGTGTTCTAAAGCTTTCCCAACCTTTGTTACAATGGGAGAATCAGTTTCACCAACTGGTATACCAACTCCAAGCTCAATAACAACCACATCAGCACCCTTAGAGAAGCGTTGCAGACATTAGGGGAGGGGGAAGCCGGGATTCTTATATCTTATTGAGTGAGTTCTCTTGCAATGACAGTTGTCAATTATATGGTATGCCACTTCACGAGATATCGTATGTGTAAATATGTTAGAACCCTATATGTTAGGGTGAGGAGGAATCGGCAAAGATCAAAGAGTCGTATGAGGGTCTAGTGGCATTTTGACCCAGAGAGGGGGAGACATCCTTAATCGCACATCGATCGAGTAGGAGAACTAAGCATCGCCTTATAAGGGATGTGGATACCGACCTATTACAATGTGTTTTAAATCCTTGAGGGCAGCAGATCCCATGAGAACTCTGCAGTTAAGCGTGCCTGTGAGAGCAATTTTACGATGGGTGACCTCTTGGAAGTTTTCATGTTGGGTGGCACGAGGTGGACAATATTGTGATACGTGCGAGTGGAGGATGTCATAGATGGTATTAGAGCTGGGTACACAAGGTCGGTGCGTTCCACAGGGGCGTCGAACCTTGTATTAGGGGAGAAAGGGGGAGAGATCCCCGATCCCACATCGACGTGGTAGGAGAACGAAACATTTCCTTATAAGAGGTGTGGATACCTACCTATCACAACACTTTTTAAAGTCGCAAGGGCAGCAGATCCCATAAGAAAGGCTCCATAAATTTTATATATATATATATATATATATATATATATATATATATATATATATATATATATATATATATATATATATATATATATATATATATATATATATATTATATATATATTCGTCCAAATATATATATTATATATATTTGTCTATTGCCCAACAATTGAACAATTTATAATCCAACCCCTGCATATTTAATTAATCTAATTAATTCCAAAATTAATTCCGAATTAATTTCTGATTAATCTTTAATAAAATATTATAATTTCTAATTAATATATTAATCTCATAATATATTAACAAATTAAATATTCCTTTTTTCTGATTAATATATTATCTCCATAATATATCAATTTCTCTCTCTATATGCAATCTTGTCCTCTGCTAAGTCATGAGGGCAACCCTAAAGGACTGTGCTGCCATCAATTCTAACGTATGTATCAATTATAGTTATGGCTTAGACACCTTAATCCAACAGTTTTGATGTTGGGTGTAACGCCAAGATACTCTTTTTATAATTATAATAAAAAGGGTAAATTGGTCATTTTACCTTGGAAGGGTAAAATGGTCTTTTGGACAGAAAAGTATTTGGTTTGAAATAATATTTTGAGTTTTGGACTTAAAGTGTTATAAAAACTGATTTTTGGTCGTTTTACCGAAAAAGGGTATTTTGGTCATTTGATCAAGTCAACGACCAATTATGTAAAAATATTGTTGGTTGTGGCCAAAATGTAAGAAATGGAAGTTTTATTGTAATAAAACTTGATTTTGTGGACAAAGTTCAAGAAATGGAACTTTAGGACCAAAAATGTAAATTTTTGGAGTATAAATATAGAGAGTTTGACTCTCCTCTTTGACCAGCTCATTGTGCCGCAACGGGAGAAGGTTTCAAGGTGCGATTTCTGCAGGAGATCATGAAATTGAAGCAAGAACTAGGAACAATTGTTGGAATGGGTGATTTCCAAGCAATTAAGGTTAGTTTTAACCAAGTTCTTGATGGTGTTCTATAAAGGTTTTATAGAAACTGAAATTGATGAATTTCAGTTGTGATTATGTGGTTAAATTGGTCTATTACTTCCATTGAGTCATGCTAGAAAGGACTTAACTCAAGAAAATGGAAGTAGGTTGTTATTAGTGATGAATTTGAAGTTTGGGGTTGTTAGAACTAAGAACCCTAATTCTTCATTTTGATTGATTTGGTTGTTTTGGATGGTTGAAAACCTTGTTAAAGTATAAGGTTTTAGCCTAGAAACAAACCCCAATCGATTAAGGACCTGATTAAGGACTTAATGGTCCAAAACTGCTTGCTACAGTGCATAAATCGCGACTGTCCAGGGGGCCTGCCCAGGCGCAGGGCGCAGTGCGCCCAGGATCAGGGCGGGGTGCGCCCAGGCGCAGTGCGCCTGATTCCTGGCGCAGTGCGCCTCCAAGCAGGGGCCAGGCAGGGGACTTCCGACTCGCTAACTTTCGTTTGGCTTGTCCGTTTTAGCTCAAATTTGGACCATAGGCTCGTTATGGTCTGAAAAGTTTGGGAAAATTATTAAGTTGAGTTTTCGACCCCTCGGGGGCACTGTGGACCGATCCGAATGCCTCGGTGAATAGTAAAATTCATTTAAAGTTAGTAAACGGAAAGTTTATTAACTAGACATTTTTTATAACGATATTGTATTGAACTCTAGTGTATTAGAGTCAATGTGGATGATTATTAACCTATTATCATTTGGTATATAAATGATTATATAGGCGTGGGACAAAATGGTTGTGGTGCACGCAAAGGCAAGAAACAACCGGGATTTAAATGCAGCTAGCATCCAGGTGAGTAATCTCACTGATATCACATACGATATGTGTTGATTGGACTGTTACAGTTGAAACAGGTTTGGGGGACGAAAATGATGAGCTAAAGTTATGGTGAAAAGGCAATACCGGATAAGCCGTGAGTCAATGAAATGACAAGAACGGAGCCGTGAGCCACAAATGATTTCTGGATTTTTATATCCAATGGGTGCGGCCTATATGGCTATGATTTCTGGATTGTATATCCAACCGGTGCGACCTTTAGGTTATGTCTCCGATGCGGCCTTGTTGGCTATGACTCCGGTGCGACCTTCGGGTTATGTCTCCGATGCGGCCTTGTTGGCTATGACTCCGGTGCGACCTTCGGGTTATGTCTCCGATGCGGCCTTGTTGGCTATGACTCCGGTGCGGCCTTTGGGCTATGTCTCCGATGCGGCCTTGTTGGCTATGACTCCGGTGCGGCCTTCGGGCTATGTCTCCGATACGGCCTTCGGGCTATGATTTTGTTACAGGTACATGGTATGGCCTTTTTGGCTATGATATCGGGTATTGAACCAGTTGATGCGGCCTGCGGGCCATGATTTATATATTGATAATGTTTTGGTACAGCTTGTATAGCTATGATACAAGGTGCGGCTTGTCTGGCCAGGATATACGGTGCGGTCCGATGTGACTAAGAAAAAAATGGGACATAAATGGTTATATAGGATTATATGTGCAAATAACTGACGTGACTGATAATTGCAGGTTATCATGTTTTAGTCTGTAAGGCTATAAGTTGGGATGGGAAATCCTAAGAGATATTGGGTCAGCCAGTAAGGCTAGTAGTCTGGATTCGATATCCAGACAGTTATATGAATGTATTTCTAATACTTGTTATTTGCAGATACGATTACTCACTGAGCTTTATAGCTCACGATATTTGTTATTGTCCCTGCAGGTTAGCATGATACTGATAGGGGACAAGATAGAGTCCGTGACTTTGAAGTGGGACTCATAGATGCTGTCAGTAGCAGCCCGGCTTTAAAGGAGACTTGGTATTTTATACTCTCCTTGATACACTTGTACCCGTTTTTATTAAAATATACCCCTTTGTTATGGTTTTATGTATTGAAACCTTTGTTAAAAATGAAAAATTTTTCAGGGGTGTTTTTGTTTTAAAAGCCGGGTGTTACAAGTTGGTATCAGAGCCGTGGTTTAAGTGAACTAGGTGTCTATAGAGTAGATTCTGGACTTAAACCCTGAGATAGTAGACATGATGCATAGTTAGGTTTATATAGTTGTTATTATACATATATAACCTAACTGTTGCTAACTTCTGACGTATAAGAAGTATGAACTGTAAAACTCCTCGGGAGACATTTAGGGCGCGAAGCTCTAGGAAATGGATCAACTCGTTCTCAAGACTCCGTTGTACGAGGAGCCAAAGGGGACGAAAAACAGAAAAATCCACATGAAAAGCAGTAGTAGCTGTAATGGTCAGAAAAAGAAATCGGGTGCTCACCTTGGTTGATATTCAAGGTGAAAGAACAGTAGTTGAGACTACAAGAAAAGTAGAAATATTAGTGGACTTCTCAGAAGAAGTTAAAACGATTTAGGTCTAGCCTGGAAGGGAAGAGACCAGAACAAAAAGATGATGTGATATAAGAAGTGCAGGAAAAGCACTCAGAATATTTTAGAGTTGAGACTCTACCGTGGACATGCTGAAATTGCAAGAGATGGGAGCATATTGCTCGAGATTGTTTTATGAGACGGAAGTGGTTCCAGCGTGGAACTATAGATAACTTCCTTATGAAATACTCACATGCTAAATGTGGAGTAACAGGTGATGAACCCAGTAAAGAAAGAAGAAATGAACGGTCGGAAAGGACCAGTGGTACCTTGAACATTCCAGCGGATTGTGGAAGTAGCTCATGAGGAGACTGATATGATCTCTGATATAATTGTTCAAAATATAACTCGTGTATGTTATATTTGATCCAGGAAGCTATGCTTTGGATCGATGACTTGATGTCTTGTTGGAATATTTCATCAATGATTTTGGATGAAATTTTGGAAACAGCTATAGCAGATAGCAAGTATGTTCTAGATGTTGAACACCTGGAAGGTAGTTTGCCTAGGATTTACGGGACCATTTTCCCTATGAATCTAAAGCCGATGACTACCGATGAATTGGAAGCAATCGTGCAAATGATTTGGTTAGCAATGAATTATGCTACCATGAATTGTAGAAACAAGAACATTATGGTTCTTAAAACAGAAATGAAGCGGATGAAAGTCCATGGTGAATAACCGTTGTTGAGAATACTGGTTATTTTCCTTTGCTCAAACTCGGAAAAGAGTTAGTAAAGGAATGATTTTGTAGTTGGCATACGTGGTATGGGCCAAGCTAAATAAAGCAGTGCTAGTAGTGTACTACTTTGGATAAATTCTCGGATGTTCCTTTTGAAAAGAACTTCCAGGATTTCTGCCAGATTGGCAAGAAGAGCTTATGATTAAGCTGGTATTGGGAGCCGTTCCTGTTATCTAGGCTCTGTGTTGATTGGCCTCTGCAGAGATGGCAGAGTGGTAAAACAATTGGAAGAAATTGTTTTTAAATTGGGATCTCATATGACTGTAGGTGTCATCAGAGGGAGCCCTATCTTGTTTGAAAAGAAGAAAGATAAGATAATGTGTATGTACATTGACTACTGAGAATATGATATTCTCGAAACCAGATTGAATATGAAGTACATTGTACCAGATACTGGAGTTACTTCACTGAGTTCAGTGATATGTAAAATTCTCCAAGTATGAAAATTTGGCTAAAAGAAGTTTCAACCCTTTGGGCATGATAATACTGCCAAAGATGATGAAATAAATCCAGCGGGATAGATGATGTGATAAACTGAAATCGCCCGAGGAATCTGACTGACGCTGTAGTTCCTTGGATTTGGCGGGTTATTATAGGAGAGTTGTAGAAAACTGCTCCTTGATTGTTGGTTAGCTGACTGGAGTTGACCAAGAAAAAGTGTAAAATCTGAGTGGTAGAAAGACCACAGATATGTTGTAAAGGTTTGGAATAAACCTTGTGTGAACCTCTAACATTAGCAATGATGCTAAGTAGAGAAGATAGATTGGATCATTGAAATGTATCCAACGTTGACTGTGGATGCATGACATTGCGGTAGCAATTATGAACGTGGCATTTAAGCTTTGGAAACACTACTAGTATGGTGTAAAGCTTATAACGATAAGATCATAAAAGTTGAAATACTTAATTGATCAAAAGAAGCTATATATGAAATAGCAAATATAGATGGGTTACTTAGAGATTTCGGGTATGAAATCTTGTACCATCTCAGAAAGGCGTATGTGATTACAGATGCCTTGGATTGGAAAGAGTAACCTTTGAGGGTTACATCCACATGCGTGAATGTGGCAAATTGATTACCTGAGTTGATTCGGGTAGCACAGAAAGACGTGTGCAAGTCTGAAATTGTGAAAAGTAAATGAATGATTAGCTATTGAAAGAAGCTAGTTAGAAATTCACAGAGTTTGAAAAACCTTAGTGATTGTGTATGTGAGTTCAAAAGCCAAGTGAAACATAAAAATCATCTTGAAAAGATGTATTTTGTATCAGATATGCAGCATACCCGGGGCAATACCAAACTGTATAGGTCGATAAAACCTATGTGTTGGTGGCTGGGGCTGAAGAAAGACATGTGAAAAATGTTTGACTTGTGTGTAACTACAGTCAAATCATTAGCAGTATGTGGACTGTAGGTCCCAAAAATGAAAGGGGACGAAAAATATCATAGACTTTATAGTAAAGTCTTTGCAAGTACCGCATGGGTATGACACCATATGGGTGATTGTAGTTTGATTGATGAAATCAGTGTAGTTTTATACTGACCAAAGAAGAAATTAAGAGTGGAAAAGTAGTGAAAAAACTACAAAGATAAAGAAAATTGTCAACGTGAGTTATCGGCGCAAATTGTATCGGACAGAGATAACAGAATTCTTCTTTGAATTTGGCATAAATTTCAAGAATAATTAGTTCAAAAGTACTAGTAAGTACTGTGTGCAAATCGCAGATGGATTGATGAGGTGAGATAATGATGCAGACCTTAGGAGTTATGCCTGAAATCGGCATAACAGACCCTAGCGGGAAACTAGATGACCATCTATCCTTGGTAGAAGTTGTAGATTAGTATAGGTATTATACTAGTATTTTATTGACTCGTAGAAAGTATTGTATAGACTACCGTGTTGCACGCCGATTTGCTAGACAGAAGTTGGGGAGAAGCCGTTGATTAAACCTGAGATTTGTATCTCAAACAGAAGAAAAGATTTGACAAGTTCGAGAAAGCTTGGAAATAGACCAAGATCGACAAGAGTAGTATGTGGATTGCCGAGTAAAACCATTGAAACCCCAAGTAAGGGAAGATAGTGGAACTCAAAGTGACCTTCCGGAAGGACTAGAAATTGATGTGGGACAAAAAGGAAAGTTGAGTTCTTGTTGATTGGACCTTTCCGTATATCCCAAAAGCAAGAATTGTGGTGTATTGATTGAATAACCTTGATGAACTTCAAGATGATTGTAAATGTTTTCTATGGGTCTCAGGGTTCTGAGAACATAGATTGATAAATGCTAACGAATCCCTCATGTTGAAATGAGGAAGATAAGTGATTAAGATGCCCGGGACAACCGGATGAGTGATATACGAGTGGTGATATAACCACGAGATACGAAAATTTGTATGGTTAAGAGCTTTAGCAAAACCATGAAGGTTTCCATATGATATGAGAAACCGGAATTGTAACGAGAAAGAAATACCCTCGCTTGATAGTATGATTTCGGGGACGAAATCTTTTGAAGGAGGGGAGAATTTGTAACGCCAAGATACTCTTTTTATAATTATAATAAAAAGGGTAAATTGGTCATTTTACCTTGGAAGGGTAAAATGGTCTTTTGGACAGAAAAGTATTTGGTTTGAAATAATATTTTGAGTTTTGGACTTAAAGTGTTATAAAAACTGATTTTTGGTCGTTTTACCGAAAAAGGGTATTTTGGTCATTTGATCAAGTCAACGACCAATTATGTAAAAATATTGTTGGTTGTGGCCAAAATGTAAGAAATGGAAGTTTTATTGTAATAAAACTTGATTTTGTGGACAAAGTTCAAGAAATGGAACTTTAGGACCAAAAATGTAAATTTTTGGAGTATAAATATAGAGAGTTTGACTCTCCTCTTTGACCAGCTCATTGTGCCGCAACGGGAGAAGGTTTCAAGGTGCGATTTCTGCAGGAGATCATGAAATTGAAGCAAGAACTAGGAACAATTGTTGGAATGGGTGATTTCCAAGCAATTAAGGTTAGTTTTAACCAAGTTCTTGATGGTGTTCTATAAAGGTTTTATAGAAACTGAAATTGATGAATTTCAGTTGTGATTATGTGGTTAAATTGGTCTATTACTTCCATTGAGTCATGCTAGAAAGGACTTAACTCAAGAAAATGGAAGTAGGTTGTTATTAGTGATGAATTTGAAGTTTGGGGTTGTTAGAACTAAGAACCCTAATTCTTCATTTTGATTGATTTGGTTGTTTTGGATGGTTGAAAACCTTGTTAAAGTATAAGGTTTTAGCCTAGAAACAAACCCCAATCGATTAAGGACCTGATTAAGGACTTAATGGTCCAAAACTGCTTGCTACAGTGCATAAATCGCGACTGTCCAGGGGGCCTGCCCAGGCGCAGGGCGCAGTGCGCCCAGGATCAGGGCGGGGTGCGCCCAGGCGCAGTGCGCCTGATTCCTGGCGCAGTGCGCCTCCAAGCAGGGGCCAGGCAGGGGACTTCCGACTCGCTAACTTTCGTTTGGCTTGTCCGTTTTAACTCAAATTTGGACCATAGGCTCGTTATGGTCTGAAAAGTTTGGGAAAATTATTAAGTTGAGTTTTCGACCCCTCGGGGGCACTGTGGACCGATCCGAATGCCTCGGTGAATAGTAAAATTCATATAAAGTTAGTAAACGGAAAGTTTATTAACTAGACATTTTTTATAACGATATTGTATTGAACTCTAGTGTATTAGAGTCAATGTGGATGATTATTAACCTATTATCATTTGGTATATAAATGATTATATAGGCGTGGGACAAAATGGTTGTGGTGCACGCAAAGGCAAGAAACAACCGGGATTTAAATGCAGCTAGCATCCAGGTGAGTAATCTCACTGATATCACATACGATATGTGTTGATTGGACTGTTACAGTTGAAACAGGTTTGGGGGACGAAAATGATGAGCTAAAGTTATGGTGAAAAGGCAATACCGGATAAGCCGTGAGTCAATGAAATGACAAGAACGGAGCCGTGAGCCACAAATGATTTCTGGATTTTTATATCCAATGGGTGCGGCCTATATGGCTATGATTTCTGGATTGTATATCCAACCGGTGCGACCTTTAGGTTATGTCTCCGATGCGGCCTTGTTGGCTATGACTCCGGTGCGACCTTCGGGTTATGTCTCCGATGCGGCCTTGTTGGCTATGACTCCGGTTCGACCTTCGGGTTATGTCTCCGATGCGGCCTTGTTGGCTATGACTCCGGTGCGGCCTTTGGGCTATGTCTCCGATGCGGCCTTGTTGGCTATGACTCCGGTGCGGCCTTCGGGCTATGTCTCCGATACGGCCTTCGGGCTATGATTTTGTTACAGGTACATGGTATGGCCTTTTTGGCTATGATATCGGGTATTGAACCAGTTGATGCGGCCTGCGGGCCATGATTTATATATTGATAATGTTTTGGTACAGCTTGTATAGCTATGATACAAGGTGCGGCTTGTCTGGCCAGGATATACGGTGCGGTCCGATGTGACTAAGAAAAAAATGGGACATAAATGGTTATATAGGATTATATGTGCAAATAACTGACGTGACTGATAATTGCAGGTTATCATGTTTTAGTCTGTAAGGCTATAAGTTGGGATGGGAAATCCTAAGAGATATTGGGTCAGCCAGTAAGGCTAGTAGTCTGGATTCGATATCCAGACAGTTATATGAATGTATTTCTAATACTTGTTATTTGCAGATACGATTTCTCACTGAGCTTTATAGCTCACGATATTTGTTATTGTCCCTGCAGGTTAGCATGATACTGATAGGGGACAAGATAGAGTCTGTGACTTTGAAGTGGGACTCATAGATGCTGTCAGTAGCAGCCCGGCTTTAAAGGAGACTTGGTATTTTATACTCTCCTTGATACACTTGTACCCGTTTTTATTAAAATATACCCCTTTGTTATGGTTTTATGTATTGAAACCTTTGTTAAAAATGAAAAATTTTTCAGGGGTGTTTTTGTTTTAAAAGCCGGGTGTTACATTGGGTGAGCCAAAGCGGATAATATTGTGGTATATGCGATTGAGGGATGTTACACACTCCAACCTCCACACTAATAGTATCCTCTTCAGATGTGTTGGTGTCTCGGCTCAGATAAAAATTGGTTCTGAAGGGCCTTATTCATCAACAGTTGTCACAACTTCTCCTATTTCCTCTTCTACTAGACTAATTGTGGGCAAAGGAAAGCAATAAGTTAAGAACTTTCCAAAGTAGAAAAGAATCAAAAAGAAGATAATGAATACGAGAAGCTTCGCCGTCTGAATGCTATTGCAAGAGGCAGAATAGGGAAGAAATATCATTTGGGTCCACACAAAAATTTAGACTTTGAGACTATAATAATGTTGGCTTTCAGTGATTTGGAATTATTTCGCCAGATTCCATTAGAAACATTGTCTGTTGAAAATTCATTAAATTGTCAGCTGGATCTTCCATACAATATGAAGATGTTTTCCTCCAATTAGTTTGATGTTCAATTTAGAGTACTTGAGAAGACAAATTTTTAGGAGATGAAAGCTAGGTTCCATGTTGTCTATGGAAAGGAACAAACTGAAGTCTGGTCTCTAAAGAAAATCACCAAGATAGAGAAAATAATGAATGCTGAAGTGTTTGCGGAAAAGTTTCAAAACTATACTAACCATGTCTAGAGAGGCGATGAGAATGAATCTCACTCTTTTACCTTCGCAGATTTCCCTCTCATGAATACACACGATTTTATTGGTATGGTTTAGAGGTGATACAGAATGAACCAAAAGTCGATGTTAACGCAAGAGAACATCACCCCTGGTCAAAAACATGTAGGTTCTTTGCTAGATGGATATTTTAAGAACTTCGATACATATGACTTTAAGATTGCAAAGTTATATAATGTGTCAATCACGATTGCTGATAAGAGACTGAAAGAAATTGAGAGTTATCCCGATGGAAAGATCCTGAAAGGACCTTGGGGTGTGATATATAGAGGAAGGTCGTCTCAGAAAGGACCTTTTAAAATTTTTTTCTTTGATGTTGATTAGAAAGAAAAATCACGAGTGGGTTCATTGAGAATCTTCTGGTTCGTGTCTCCACAAGTATAGACAACAGTGAACAAGATTACCAGGAGTTTTGTGATCATCTTAGTTGGTGGTTGCATGTTCAGAGAGCCCTTGTGAATGTATTCTCCATGCTCTGACTTCTGATACTTGTCACCTTCACCACAAAGGGGGAGATTGTTATGATTTTGATTGTGCCGAAGTTTTTGCTCCAATTCGTCCGAAGTCAAACATCATTCGAAGTTTTTGATGGTTATCTAAAGGCTAACATAACTACTGCCAAACCACTAACGTGCAACTAGGTTTAGGTGTATGATAGCTGAGTCAGTTGATTATGTTATTTTGTAGGTTGTATGATAGGGTTTTAGCCTAGTATGTCAAGTATAAATAGCCTTATGTGTTAGGTTATTTGTAAGCGATCAATACTTGTGTAAGGCTAGTACGTTTTAGATGCTCGTCATTGTTTTTGTACCATCATCGTATATTTTAAGCATTTAGTATTGCTTATTCTCATATTCTTTGTCGATTGGTTGCTTTATACTTGTTCTTAATCTTATTTTTGTTTGTCTTTTTAGTTTTATTACCTTGCAAGTACTTACATTGATTAATGCTCTTCTGAATGAAAATTTCTTTGACAGTTTATAACATCGACCAAGAGAAGCAGTCATGAGTAGTACAACGAAAGAGAATGCATTCAACAATCTTCACAATCAAAAGAAAACAACATAAAACTTTACAACCAATAGGCAATACATAAAAGGGATGTCATACCAGTGACTTTTATAGAAGACCTCCTGAAAGACAACAAAAAAAGAACCTCTATAAAGAAATTTTTACATAAAAGAGGCAATGCATAAGATTTATTTCTACCGAATCCCTTTATAGATAACCTCCCAAAATACAATTGAAAACAAGACTCCTAAAGGAACAAATAAACAAAAGCATCAAGTAATAACAAACGATAAAAGCCACAAAACACAATAACATCAATCAAGAGAAACAACCATATAAAGAAATTATATCTTGAATATCTTTCGATCACAACACAAATCAACAACAAATTCTATAATGAAATTCCAACACATAAAATGAATTTCTCTTGAATGACTTCATAGAGAGCTTCTTAAAAACCAACTGAAAGGCAGGGTCATAATAGCAAATAAAGACAGCACATTGATCCTCCTTTAGTATGAAGCCAAAGTAACATTAAATCACACAACAAACGAGCAACATATCAAATGAATTTATTCGAAAAAGTAGAGAAAGTCCTTCTTTAAAAACAAAGGAAAAGATGTTGATACTCCCTGTTCTCTATAAACAGGATTATAATTTATGGTTCCTTAACATCATCCTATTTATATGTCCCAATAGCACAATGTCATGAACCAAAACAAAGCACTTAATAGAAGGTCAAATAAAAACATGAAGAAAGGGAAAACAAGTAACCCTCACTGGAATGGAAGACGAAATAGATACATATAATTGAAAAATGATGATAGATAAAGTTAAAAACTAAAAACACGTTTATTAAGAAAACATTCATTAGCTTAAACTTTAATAGAAATCTCTCTTGGGTCGCATTGCCAAGAACAATGAGAACAATAATGGGCGAATGAAGAAAAACCTTAATTTTAGAGCGAACCGTAGTGGGAAACAATGGATCGTTTATTGAATGCATACAACAGCTGGTAGCGATGGCCATGAGAAGCAATCCCAGTTGTCCAAAATCTGATTGGAGTAAAACCCAACATAGAATATTCATGACGAAGGTCCGTCTACATTAAAGAAACAATCCCAACTGTCCACGATCCAATTAGAAGAAAAAAACAATATAGCTGACTCCGGTAGAAAGACCCTCAACATTGGAGAAAAATCTCAAATTTCTACAGTACGATTGAAAAAAAAAATTCGGTAGAGATGATTCACAAGCCAAAATCCCCAAAGATTGAAAAAGCAATGACAATTGTCTACCACCTGATAGGAAGACAAGAGAGGTACCGATGATACACGCCATTATAAACTAAGATGACATGCCAAAAAAGGTGGCAGCTTTGGGAAAATACGAGTTGTATAGAGCTTCAAACCTCTTGTGTGTGTATGTGTGGGTGGGTGGATGTGTGTGTGTATATAGACACACACACATACATATATATATATATATATATATATATATATATATATATATATATATATACATACACACACACACACACACACAAATGAGAACTATTAAAAGGGTAGGAACTAAATGAACTAATCTTAGCCTCTAGATTTAAAGATGACATGATTGTAAATAGTGTGAAATAAGATGCCATTTTGATAACCCTAAAATTATAACTCTAATATTTTCTTCAATATCACATCTGATGCATCAAACTATCATATTCACTTACACTCTTGTATCAAGCTCAAAGAACTTACAAACCATACCACCTCCATCGTCATCGCCTCCCTCTGCTACTTCCTCTAAAAAGCTGACCAACTCACCACCATCAAATCCAGATGTATGAAACTCAAAGCTTTTTCTCATTGTTGCCTTCTACCGTTGACAACAAACCCTTGCCCTACACAACCAACAACAAACCATTGCCACCATTATTGACATCAAACCACAGTCAAACCACTTCTCAGATTATATATATATATATATATATATATATATATATATATATATATATATATATATATATATATATATATATATATATATATATATATATGTTTATATATATATGTTTCGGATTGTAAGTCTCTTTCAAGTATCAGAACTCTTTCTCTTCTCTATGGTGTCGCTGCTTTCCTCCATCGTACATGATTTACCACCGCGTCCTCAATCATCTCTAACAGCTTCAAATTTGAAATGAAGTTGGAATTCTGATTTGGTTAGATGTGAGGTGTGGTGCACATAAAGTCTTTGATAAAATACCTCAATGAAATAAGGTAAGTTTAAATTATGAATCTAGCTGAGGAGATATATATATATATATATATATATATATATATATATATATATATATATATATATATATATATATATATATATATATATATATATATATATATATATATATAATATTCTTTATTAAGCTGTGAATCTTGTATTAATGTTAAGGTTTTCTTGTATAAATGTTGTGAATATAGTACATATAAAAGTGTTCGATGAAATGTCTCAACGAAATAAGGTGATTTTTAAGATGTGAATGTAGTTGTGAATGTATATATTTATTGTATTATGATGTGAATGTATATATTTTTTGTGTTAAAATGTTAATGATGAATGTATGAATGTTTTGTATTAATTTTGTTGTGAATATATGTTTTTGGTGTTTATATAAATATGTACGAATGTAATTATGTTTATAGTTGTTTTGCATTAAATTGTGAAGTAGTATATGAATGATTGTATTAAACTGTGAATTTATTATCAGAATGTAAATATAGTCTTATCTTGGACGTGAAAATGATATTTTTGCCCTTTTATTTTTGCCAAAATAAACAAAAAAAGGACTTTAACACATTGTATCAATTCATACATTTTTAATAATAGACTAAGATTAGTTCATTTGGTTATTATATATATATATATATATATATATATATATATATATATATATATATATATATATATATATATATATATATATATGTTTCGGATTGTAAGTCTCTTTCAAGTATCAGAACTCTTTCTCTTCTCTATGGTGTTGCTGCTTTCCTCCATCGTACATGATTTACCACCGCGTCCTCAATCATCTCTAATAGCTTCAAATTTGAAATGAAGTTGGAATTCTGATTTGGTTAGATGTGAGGTGTGGTGCACATAAAGTGTTTGATAAAATACTTCAATGAAATAAGGTAAGTTTAAATTATGAATCTAGCTGAGGAGATATATATATATATATATATATATATATATATATATATATATATATATATATATATATATATATATATATATATATATATATATATATATATATATATATATATATATATATATATATATATATATATATATATAATATTCTTTATTAAGCTGTGAATCTTGTATTAATGTTAAGGTTTTCTTGTATAAATGTTGTGAATATAGTACATATAAAAGTGTTCGATGAAATGTCTCAACGAAATAAGGTGAGTTTTAAGATGTGAATGTAGTTGTGAATGTATATATTTACTGTATTATGATGTGAATGTATATATTTTTTGTGTTAAAATGTTAATGATGAATGTATGAATGTTTTGTATTAATTTTGTTGTGAATATATGTTTTTGGTGTTTATATAAATATGTACGAATGTAATTATGTTTATAGTTGTTTTGCATTAAATTGTGAAGTAGTATATGAATGATTGTATTAAACTGTGAATTTATTATCAGAATGTAAATATAGTCTTATCTTGGACGTGAAAATGATATTTTTGCCCTTTTATTTTTGCCAAAATAAACAAAAAAAGGACTTTAACACATTGTATCAATTCATACATTTTTAATAATAGACTAAGATTAGTTCATTTGGTTATTATATATATATATATATATATATATATATATATATATATATATATATATATATATATATATATATATATATATATATATAAATATATATATATATATATATATATATATATATATATATATATATATATATATATATATATATATATATATATATATATATATATATATATATATATATATAAGTGTTTTTATTGAGATATTAAATAAAAATGTGTTCATGCCTAAAAAATGAGTGGGACAGAAGGTGGGAACATGTGATATACAGCGTAAGAGTAAACAGACCCAAAAACGTGATTTCGGTATATTGTCGTGGTAAAATGGTCTATGTGAAAATATTCACCCCATTTTCAGGGGTTTGTTGCATTATTTCTATTTCTTTCTTTTCCGTTGTTTTCTCTGATTTTATCATTTATCATTTATTACCAATGTCGAAGGATAAAACTTGTGGAATAAGTTATATAAGTCTTTTGTAGGTGTTTTATTGCTCTTTATTTTATTTTAATTTGTTTATGTATTAGCTTGAATCTGTAGCTCATCGCTGGCTATAAATTTTAATAAGATTTTTAGTCATTTTAAAACCAATACAAAAAAGAATAACTTACTAATACGGTTAAAATGGCTACATTTGGATTTGCTCATGAATTTTATGTTTTCGGATTTGTACAATGATTAATATATATTATTTTTTTTTAATTTTTACTCTACTTATTAATATATTTAATTATAATTATAAACCATCACTATATAAATAATAATTTTTAATAAAATTTTATTTTTATGTTGTTTCTATATAAATATAAATATATAAATATATATATATATATATATATATATATATATATATATATATATATATATATATATATATATATATATATATATATATATATATATATATATATATATATATATATATATATATATATATATATATGATCATGTTTGGCAACCTTTTTATTTGGATTTTAGTTTTTGTTTTATAATTAATCACTTTACTATATTTTTTACCAAACAACTTATGGCTGGAATTGGTATTACTAAATGCTTGAAATGGTAATCACTTCTCATGTATATCTTGTATTTGGTAGGTTGGTTTTTGATCAAAGATGTAATGACTTATTAACTATAGTATAAATGGTAATGTATTTTCCTATGTTTGTTGTTACATTAAGTGTGTTCCGGGGTGCTCGAGACAATATAAAGATAACCTAATGTATCAGTGACCCTATACATATCTTGAGTAGTAACAAGCATTAATAAGAAGCAATGACAATTTTTTATGAAAGAAGCTTTCAAGGGTACCAAGTAGCATATATTCGTACACAAGGATCATATTTTCCCTTCATACAATACCCAACAATGATGCTATGTTACATTGCCTTAGACTAAAAAACAATTCAACTTCGGCCCAAAATTTTCATGGCACCTTGACACGAATGAACATGCAACCGCTTGATGGCAACAACGAGATCAGTTGGCACAATCTTCATGGCACGTTTATGAATCTTCCTAAATCCACCTCAACCAATGATTAACTAATCATCAAAGTCCTTAGGTACTATCTGAATATCTAAAAGTGAACATCAGTGATATACTTGTGTATGCAATTATTGCTTCTGGGTACCATCTATAGTTTAGGTAAAAAATATGTTGCCTACGAAAATAAAGGGGGTATAACAATAACATGTGATTAACGTAGTTGCCTTAGTACCTAAACACATTATTCTTGAGTTGATTCAATAATCATGGCTGGAATTATTCAGCATTTGATGGTCAATCAAGGCGTGTAAAGTAGGTGATAATGGGGTTTATGACTATTAAAGCAATTACTATTATGTGTCTTGACCTTAGTCAACAAGAGAAATACTTGTAGTGTTAGAATAATTTCATAAAAGTTATTTGGTAATACTAAGACCAACCATAAGTTGTTTAATCTAATTATACCAAATTGATGGATTAGAAATAATAAAAAAAATTAAATAGAAAACAACTTCATTAGGAAAATGGATTCAAGTAAAATAGTTGGACAACACCATTATTTAAAATTAACAAAAACTGACAAAAGATGGTTGGAAAACACAATTGTATAAAAGTAAAATATGAAAAATATAAATACATATAAAAGTTGTACTTTATAAAATGAAATATAAAAATAAAAAAATATATTGAAAAACTTAAAGTTGATAAAGTGATATTGGATTTGAATAAAATAAAATGTCAAAATAGAAAAAAAAATGATAATAAAATATATTCATGCCACCTCAGCATACCATACCATTGGCTAATTCCAATTCAATATGACAGCCAAGTAACTGAAAGGGTTCGGATAAAATAGCTTAAAATTAGATAAATTGGAAAATATGATATTTGATTTAGAAAAAAAAAAAAAAAGAATGAAGTGCCAAAATCTAAAAAATAGTAGTAGCGGCTTTTATGTGATTTGTCTTTTTATACAAGATTATTTCGAAATAATTAATGTTGTAAAGTTAAGATAATAACTTTTGTACCATTTTTCCCATTTAGTGTAATTAGTTTTGGAATGATGATGTTTTGAAGTACGTAGGCACTTGAAAGATATATTTTGTAGAATCTTGACATGTTCTATGTTATTTTATATAACTAGGTTTTACACCAGAAATTACAATATACATTTTTATTGTCAAAATGGTATATATTTAGTGGTATATAACCTCCTTCTTTGATAAATAAAACACACTATAAACTTCATCTTCAATTCAATCACATATTTATTGAATAAAATGAAATTATCTAATACGAAATTAGCATAAATTCTTTGTACTTAGGATGGTGAGGAAAAACTAATGGCGCTATGCAATATATTGACCAATACATTAGAACTATGTTCCCAATTTCATATCATGACCTTTGTCAACCCGTGTTGGAACCTCGAAGATGGGGACAGCTCTAATAATAATTGATACGAACCCATCTCATACTAGGCTCGTATCAAGTCACAAGCCCAAATGTAGAACTCACTCTTAGAAATCAGCTTGTAGGAAGAAGGGATACTTAGACTTATAAGCCACCAACCGGATTTACTTTCGGCTAATGTCGGATCCTAACAGGGAACCGATATATCCAAGTGCCTTGACAAGGTTGTGATACAATGTGGAGTCGTTAACAAGGCGACATGATATATAAATTTAGGTTTTGTGTGTCTACTGAAGTTTGAGTAATATTGCAATAATGTAGCATAATGACTCATTTCTTCGTGTTAGTGATGTATTGGTGATGAGAAAGGGAGATGTTTTTATTTAACTTGTCGACGTCCGAGTGATTACACTTATCCAAAGCTCAATACATCATCTTGTAGGTGTACTTCCATACATGTGATCTACATGGTACCTACAACAAAATATTGGTTAATTACATAAATAACTAATATACATAACACAATTTACATTAATCTTGTTAATACCATACATGTTTCATATACTAAAACATCGACAAAAGACAAAAGTCATGTGGCAACTATGAAATTATGTTGGCAGCCTTCACATCCGACCTCCAACAAGATGAAAAGACATGGACGGACCTCATGTTAGTCTAACACCGACAAGTTATCATGAAATTAAGGTAACAACTGTGATGACAAGTTCTTGCCAAATTGTCAGTCAGTGACAAGACATAAGTTTAGGCTTCCAAAAGATGCCGCCCGTAGCCTCAAGCGTGAAATCAAGTCTCCTTTTTGACATGATTCATGACATGGTGTATCATATATAGGAATGTCCCGTGAACATGAGCACGAACCAAAAGTATTTCCTGTAAATTGCTCATTAAGAGCATCGGTAGTGCCAAATATAATTTCTCCTGAATTTTTATAGAGTGCTTACATTTCACTTGTGCCTCATAATAAACCTGACTAAAAACATAAAGTTAACAATCTATATAAATCAATGAAAAAAATATAAAAATAAGTTAAAGTAAGTCACCTTGGTTAAACATATTAATTTTCGCGAACAGTATAACTGCAAGAACTATAAAATGCTTACAAAAATATATTTATTTTAACTGATATACTACCAAAATAATACAATTTAACTGATCACGGAGAGCTTCACTTTATACAACCTATCATAATTAAATTAGTTACATAATCAGCAAATACTTGATATAATACAATTTAACTGATCACGGAAAGCTTCACATCGGATGATGTTTTTGCATGATTTGGAACACAATTCACGAAATCAATCGAACAAAAAAACCAACTAAAAGTTGAGTTTATATATGTGGAAACAATTTAACTGGCCTTTTGCAAATATTTGAACCCGTTTTCATGAAATTTCGTGATCACTCTTTTATAGTTTCTGAAAGAATATCGCTTCAACTTTTGGTTGTTTTAGTAATTAACCGTTATTAAATTCTTAGTTGGGTAGCTTGCTTTTATTTAAGAGGTCTAGTAAATTTACAAATCTTGAGTTACAAACGTAAGAAAACGGTCTTGAAAAATATGTATTCTAATATAATATGTCTATGTAAAATATGTTTCAAGTGATCGTCAAAATAAAATTCAAATAATTTCCATTATGAAAGCCGAATGAATTGAATAGGAGAGAGTAAGAGTGAAATGCTGATATAATAATATATTAAAAGTTATAATATTAAATGATTTATTGATGGCTAAATAATACAATTTAACGGTATATTACATTTTTTTTTTTTCAAATAATTTCCATTATGAAAGCCGAATGAATTGAATAGGAGAGAGTAAGAGTGAAATGCTGATATAATAAAATATTAAAAATTATAATATTAAATGATTTATTGATGGCTAAATAATACAATTTAACGGTATATTACATATTCAATATATTTACTATACGAACTCTACTATTAAGTTTTTAAATATTTTATAGGGTAAAAAAACAAGGAGCATGCGTAGTTGTAAAGGGTTGTATTTTCGAATACCAACTTGTCCGTGTTACCACCTCCATATCTTTCCATAAATGCACATGCATGCTTAGCTTCTCCATGACATTCCCATAAATATCATCCTCAATCCTTTACCTTTTCATGCTTTTTTTTTCAAAATAAAAAAATAAAAAAAAATTATGTCTTTGATTACACTCAATCCATATGTAAATATATATGCTATTTTACAAATATATATATATATATATATATATATATATATATATATATATATATATATATATATATATATATATATATATATATATAAATATCTTCATTATTTTTAACTATATGATAATACATATACTTGTCATAAATTTGGAAAACAATGAATTTTAACAATTTTAATGAATAAATACAATGCATCAGAATGAAAACCAAATTAACATGGTTTAAGATAAAAAGTTATCTCAAACCACGTGATTTTAATAGGCTACCAACAGGTCATGCTTGGATAGAATTTTTGTATAATTTCAAATTTATCTTTACTTTAATCTATTTTAAAATCAATTTAAAGATTGCGTATTTGGTCATATTTTAATTTCGAATATTTAATTTAAATTAATAGTGTTCTCCTTGGTGGATAATTGAAGCAATTGAATTGTATTATATAAGAGAAAAAGAAAAGGTCGTATACGTATGTGAAGCAATGTGTGATAGACAATAAAACCTCAAATTGATGTGGTAAAAGATAAATCATTTATCTTGAACCATATTGATTTGGATGACTTCCTTTATAATAAAAAATATATATATAGTTTGAATACAATAAGTATATATTGATTGAATGACCTCTGAGAAAATTAAAAATCGTTATTTTTGACCATCAATATTACACAATAAATAAAAGTTCAAAATTGCATTATTCAGCAAAATGCATGCGATTTTGTACAACTTGATGAACGAATCCATAGCTTATCTTGGATCGACTCGCTAAAATTTTAAAGCTCAACTTCACTAAAAATTAGAAAACTTTAACTATATATTTCTTTGAACTTTAATATTTGGAAATATTTCTAACAGTAAAAAAATATCAAATGATTTATATAATTGCTTTAACTTGAAGGGGACATTTATTTATTGAATAAAAAAGCTTCTTGAGTTGGATTATCATAACGATGTAGGATCAAAATTTCCTTCATAGTGTTTTTTGTGTCATTTTCTTATCCCACATTGCTTAAGAAACACAACTGAAGAGAAATCAAACATCTATAAATAAAGAGACTAACATAAATTTCATCCCACATAGCTTAAGAAACAAATTTCAAGGGAAAGAAAACATATATAAGTAAATAGGTTAAAATCATTTCTCTCATATCTTTGTTCTTTTGTGTTCTTGATTGTAACCAGATTAGGAATCGGTTGCAACATTCCATGAACATTTGGCTTTAGTTTTAGGATCATTTTCGTAAAATTTGGACGGTTACTCACCGATGTCTACTTCGATCTGTTTTTTCTAATAAATTCAAATTAATGTGGTACATCATAAAATTTTATCTTAAACTATATTGATTAAATGACATCTATTATAATATATATATATATATATATATATATATATATATATATATATATATATATATATATATATATATATATATATATATATATATATATATATATATATATATATATAAACATATTTGTTTGAACTTTGACGTATTACTGTTTGAAAGTTCGATGTGCATAAATCTTATCAAATCGAAATAAATTATTTACAACGCTGTCATCACACATCGAACTATGGCCACGACTTACTATGAATGTGTAACTCAATTTGTATTTTAATAGTTTTTAACTCTTTTAAACATTCATTTTAGTTTCAATGATTTTGAAATAGGATAATTATTGAAACTTTGAGGTAAAAACATGTTTTTTATGATAAATTGACCACTAATTAACAATAGATTTTAGGGCTAATAACATAAAAACCACTACATTTTGGTCAAAATCCGGTTTAAGCACTATATTTTTTTTGTTCTAAAAAAACCACTCATACTTTCAAAAAAATTCGTAAAAACCACTCATATTTTCAAAAAGATACATTGCGACCACTATAAAAAATTAAAGTCATGATTGTATGTTGCCAAATCGGAACACTTCTTACCCCCGTCGCATTCAAAATTTAGTGGATTCAATTGGACACTCTATGCATTCACAACGTGGCCGAAGAGTTGTAATTACAAAAACTAAAATTATATGTAGACAACATTATGTATCATTTTCACTGCAATGAAGTTCAAATATTTGCTTAAAATGTCGATATGAAACTTTTCACATAACCTTTCGATAAAAAAAATAGTTAAAAGTTATAAAATAAAATGAACAGTGGTCAATATGAATTTTTTTGAAAGTATGAGTGGTTTTCATGGAACAAAAATAAATATAGTGGTTAAACCAGAATTTTGCTCAAATTACGGTGGTTTTTATGTTATTAACCCTAGATTTTAATAGCATGTTTCTAGGTTTTAATATTTGACTATCTATTTATAACTAAATTTAAAAAAGTTATTTATGTAACTTTTTCGAGTTTTGGATGCAAACATGATATCTATTATGATAACAATTTATGTTTAATATTATACGTTTAGATTAGATATAAAGTTAAAAAAATTAGTAATATTCATCTTCATTTTTTAGTTTTAATACTTTTGGAAACTAAAACCTATATATAGAACCATTTATCACTTTGAGAAAACATGTTTGTACAATAAAATGATATTTAATTAATAATAGACATGAAAGTCATATTATGATGAAGATTGATGGATAATGTAATTGTTAATGTAAATGCCGAAGATGTTGAGTGATTGAGGAACTTAGGAACTTCCTGCAGCCGTATAATTGAACTTAGGAACTCTCAGCAGTAGAGGACCAAACTTGGAGAATCCAAGTTTGGGTCAGAAATTAATATTTCAGAAATTACACTGCTGAACATCCCGACTGCTGAACATATTCCGAAATCATAAGTTCTGAAATCATGAGTTCCGAATTAGGTTCAGCAGATAGTTTCGAAGGCGAGGGTTCCGAACAGCATTTCCGAAATTAGCATGTTCCGAAGTCTGCTACAAGTTCCGAAGGTCCAGGTGCTTAAGGCTATTCCGAAGATGCAAATTCCGAACTGCAGGTTCCGAGAATGCAGGATCCGAACTCCAGGTTCTGAACTTGGACTGTTCCGAAGTTGGTTCAGCAATTGACCATTCTGAAATGCATGTGTTCCTAACCAAGTTCAGAAAGGGTTTCCGAAAAGGGCTATACTGAAACCATAGTACCGAAGGCAACATTACCGAACTAGAAGAGCTATACCGAAGCTAGTGAGGATCCGAATCAGAAATGAGGATCCGAACATAGACTGATTCCGAATCAGAAATACCAGTTCATAAAATGCGGTGCCGGTTCAGAAGTTACGGATCAGGAATGTCCAGTGCTGATCCGTTCTGCAACAAAAGTACACAGCGGGTGAAGATCAGGAAGTTCAAGACTTAGATTATTTAGGCCAGCTGTAGAATTGTACTTTTGTAATAAAATAGTAATATTTGTTGTACTTAGAATCTGAAAAGATATATTCTCCTCCTATAAATAGGAGGCTTGGGTCATGAGTTTTAAGAGAGATTCTAAAGAGAAGTTGAGGAAACTATCACTCCAATGTAGTCTAAAGTAATTGGAGGAGGGGCTCAAGAATTCTCTACAGTCACCTCAAGAACATCAAGAACTCAACACTTCTCTTCTCTTTTATTCTAGATCTCTATATCTTTCTATCTTTTTCTATCTATTATTTCTTTCTAGATCTTCATGTAATTCAACTTAGACATAGAATTGTGTTTGAGCTTAACTTCCACTATGTAACACATTTCTTATTATCAATGAAAAATACGAATTACATCATATCGTTTAATTATTGTCTTTTAATTTCCGCACTTGTTCTTTACGATTTATTTAAATATTCCGCAACTTTATGTTTCGCGTTAATTAGATTTCCGCATCGTTCCTTTATATTTTAGCACTTAATTTATTTATATATATTCGTTTATTGTTGAGCGAAAGATCTTGGACCCCGAAAACCCCCGGGTTTTCGTATTATATTTTCAACAGTAATCAAATTAGTGGTACTGTATAAATAAAAGATAAAATATTTGATAAATGTGTGACACATGTGAGACAGAAAAATATCAACATAATATGGTAAAAAATAAATTTTTAATGTTGAACCACATTGTTTTGAATGACCTCTTTTATAATAGATAGTTCAAACATTAACAATTGAAATTTCTACCTATATACATATTGGTGAATCGACAAATGTTTACACCGTTGTCACCTTTGACAAACGACACACTATAAATTTTAAACTTAGTCAAGTTTTAAAAAGTTTTAAATAAGGAACTAAATTTCTACGTATATACATATTGGTGAATCGAAATTTTTTTTACACTGATGTCACTTTTTAAAAACAGCGTACTATAAACTTCCAACTTAGTCAAGTTTTTAAAAGTTTGAAGTAATTTAAATTTTCATTTTTGAGTTTCTATACTTTTTAGAATTGAAACTAAATAGTAAAAAACTTTTAAAACTTGTGATAAAAGAATGTTTTCATGATTAAATGATCACTAATTAATAATAGACTTGAAAGATCAAGTTTGATGGATAATGAAAACAAATGAATTGTATTATATAAGAGAAAGAGAAGAGATCATGTATGTATGTGAAGCAATGTGGGATAAAAGAAAAAAAAATCTCAAAGTAATGTAGTAAAAAATATTTAAATTAATAGATTCATTATATTAAGTGAGAATTTGAAAGGTCATGGAGGGTTTAAATGCATGTGGTGAGAGGATGCTTCTTTTATAAGATATAAGATAAGATAAGATAAGATTATATATATATATATATATATATATATATATATATATATATATATATATATATATATATATATATATATATATATATATATTTATATATATATATATATATATATATATATATATATGTGTGTGTGTGTGTGTGTGTGTGTGTGTGTGTGCGCGCTAGGATCAAATACATTTAACAATTATTGAGTGATTGTAGGACCAAATGGGGAGCATCCGACCGAAATGATAAACGGTGTTAGATTCAAGGGCGGAAGGGCATAATTTGTAAATTATAACAATTAATTAATCAGATTTTGCAATTAAACCCTTATAAAGGGTATTTTAGTTTATTAATAAATATTTAAAAAAGAAAATATCTGATTTATCTCCTAATTTTGTGGGATTACGTGAATAAAAACTACAAATTAAAAATTGAAAATTATAGTTGTGACAAAAAAAAAACGTGATTTATCTCAGATAATGGACTTACTTGTGACAAAAAAAACGTATCATTCTCGTAGAATGACCATTTTATGTCAAATACGCACAAAGCCCTCATATACATTCATAAAGAATGTGATACCAAAACACAAACCAATAAAAACTAACAACCATTCTAACAGAATGGGGTTTGACATACAACAAATTTGACACTGCTCAAAACGATTTCACATTTATTATCATGTAATTGGTTGCTCATCCCAAAATCCAAAACAAAAAATATACACATTCCAAACAACTGAACTTCTAATACATGACTATTCAACGTGCGATTACACGATTATTCTCAAAGAATGACGTACGATAAAAAAAATTGAACTGCTCACATTTTGAATGTAACCTGTACATTCTTGGAGAATGCAACCTATACAACATTCTTGGAGAATGTAACTTGTACATTCTTCTACAGCATCGTCTCTTCCCATCACGCAACCTCCAATGGTCTTCCCCTGTCGTCTCATCTACGGTCTTTGACAGCACTTGCACCACCTCTGATGCCTCTGTTGCAGCCAGCGACCGCTGACCACCGCGTGTTCTTGAGAGAGATCGATAAATGGGATAAACACACACCCTCGATGTGTGCGTGTGCGTGATTTTTGGAATTGACAAAAAAACTGAGGGATAGGATTATCGAGAAATAGAGATGCGATCGGGAGAAAGGGGATAACACACACCTTCGATGCTGCTGCCGATTATGTTCTTGCCGGAGGCGATGGTGGATAAAGCAGGGAAGGAAGCCGGCGGCGATGGTGGATGAGGTAGGGGAGGAAGACGGCTGTCGATTATTTTCTCGTTGAAGACGTGAGAGAGACGAGGAGGATAAATAGGGTTGCTAAGTTACGTTCCATAAATATATGCATTTAATTTGGGCTAATTAATTAATTAATTAATGGAATTAATACTTATATTATATAAATGGACTAATTTGCCCTTAGATAATGATTCGTCCAGAATTAGTCCTACAATCACACAATATTTACAATTCATATTTGAACATATATATATATATATATATATATATATATATATATATATATATATATATATATATATATATATATATATATATATATATATATATATATATATATATATATATATATATATATATATATATATATATATATATATATATATATATATCCCAAGGTTGTAAAAATCGCTTGACGGTCGAATGGGGTTAAGGGGTTAATCGGGGATTAGTCGGGGATTATTAGAGACTCTAAATTATAAATGAATTCATTTAAAGAGATATAAATATAATAAAACAGCAAAGTTTGATTCATTTTATTCCGAGATACATATAAATGATTATACATTTTTTTATTTTTATTCTTTAATATTGATTTTTTCAGTTTTTTTTTGAGTTATTAATGAGTCTTTGTGTCATCATTTAAAAATAAAAAACAAAAAAATAATAATAAATAAAAAATGACCCCTAAGACCGATTAATAGGCCGTCAAGGCCGATATTTGATCGATTTTTGCAGCAAACTGTCAAGCTGACCGAATAGGCCTAATCGTAATCGGTTGAAAACCGCCAAGCGATTAATCGGTCGCCAAAGCTGATTTCTGAAAACCGCCAACCTTAATTCCTGACTTAATCACTAGGAATTGTTCCAAGACCAAAACCCTTCATTAATATCAAGTTTTACACAATGGAATTGTCAAATTCAAACCCATTTCCACAATTTCCCGTTTTCAAAATTTGGTCCAAAACCGAAATTTCCAAGTTGTAATCACTTCTACTGATTTAGTTCTACTAAAATAACATCTAGAAGTCATTATCAACAATTAAAATCAAGTTATTTACAAAAACTCACAATCTAGGGTTCTTGATCAAAATTACAAATCTTCAAAAATAATAAGCTACTTCCGTATTCTTGAGTTATGTTCTTAACTCATGACTTATTGGAAGTATTAAAGTCATAAAACTTCATGGATCTTGACTGAAATTTCAGTCATCAAGTTCCTCTCATGAAGAACACACAAAACTTAGGTTAAAGGCATAATTACTAACCTTTAATCACTTGAAACTTCCAATTCTAAGTACCGATCCGATTTTCAGCTTCAATTCTTCAAGAACTGGCCAAGTATTTCAGCCAAAAACCCTCTCCCGTAGCTTCTCCAAGCTTCTGCACATGTGGGGTGACTTTTCCCCCTTTTTATACCTCCAGAATTTACAGTTTAACCCCTGGGGTTCCTTTTCTTGAACTTTTGCCACTTTTATCTAATTTTTATGACAAAAACTTATATTTGTAACATTTTAAGTCCAAAACTCAAAATATTATTACAAACCAAATCCTTTTCTGTCCCAAAAGACCAAATTACCCTTTTTAATTATATTTACATATAAAGAGTATCTTGGTGTTACACATGATAATTGATCCTAGAGTATATAATACACATCAATAATATAGTGGGACCAAAGAATGTGTCACTAAAAGTTTGTGCCACTAAATGACATTTTGTTTGTAGTGGATGATTCCTCTAAGATTGAATGAAAGCGGCTATGCCAATTGTAGGATTCCAAAATATCAACATATGGAAAACATAATGGGTAATTGAATAAAGACAGAGACAAAATACAAATATAAGCTTCAATAAATCGATCAAAAAGTATTAGCTCAATTGATTACATGAAAAGTAAGCTAGAGCAATCCAAAAGGTTACAACACTATATATATATATATATATATATATATATATATATATATATATATATATATATATATATATATATATATATATATATATATATATATATATGCACGATTACAAATAAGAGTCAGTGGAATAAACAACTAATAAACTTATGACACCTAAGAGAGCACATGTGAATCGGGTGAAACTGCCTACTACCACTAACCTACACCTTAAATTAGGAGCACTATAGCTTAATCCTTGTGCATGAATCCAAAGGAGCATCCTAAACAACTTTCCACGCTCTAGGACTTCGGATTTGCCAAAATACTTCTTACAAAAAATACAAATCACATCTTCAGATGTCAAGACATCAACCTTCAGATGTCAAGACATCAACACAACATAATATGTACTTTAAAACATACTCTAGACGACTTAATCAAGCAAGTAAGCGGTAAAGAAAATATTTTAAGTTGAAAGTCTCGCAGCTATCATTATTGCCTTGTGTAGATCAACCATTAAGGATTATCTATCTTGATAAATTATCTCCAAATCTGAGATATAATTGTATCCACTTTATGGGTTGATTATTGTTAATTTTTGTGTTCTTATTTGATCCATGGCTTCTATATTCATAGGAACTTTTAAACTGTTATTACTTCTACTTTTTGTATCATGTTTTGTATATCCATCACCAACACCTTGTTGAATTAATGATGTATGTCATGGTTTATTGTCGCCTGACTTATCGCATGTCGTTAGTGTAATAAGGTTATATTTGGCTTTTTGTAGCTAGCATATTTTCGAGTTATTTTTTGTTGTCATTTTTGGCAAGACAAAAAGTAGCTTATAAGCTAACTTTTCAAAGATCTACTCAGACTAACGTTTCAACGAGCTTTTCAATCTTTAAGAAAATTATCATGGATACCTTAGCTTGGGATATAGTAAAACAAATATTGTGTTATGAATCTATTTTATAATTAGCCATTTACACAGTTCCCTGCGAACATGTGAAATGTCTAACATTAGGATTTTCAAATGTTTTAATTTTTGTAGACACTTTTTGAACTTTTTAATTTTATAGCTTTAAATTTATTTATGAATGAAAAGATAAAATTATTTTGAAAGCAATTTAATTGCAAGCTTTATATATATATATATATATATATATATATATATATATATATATATATATATATATATATATATATATATATATATATATATATATATATATATATATATATATATATATATATATATATATTATTTCATAAGTAAAATATACAAATTATCTATTTTAGTGATTATCTTCTTTTACAACCTTTAATAATAAATTTACTTTATGATAAAAAGTTTTGAACATTGGGATGAATGACTTTTATGTTATATTATTTGACGACTGAAATTTTGATAATTGCTTTATCAATCTTTTTGATTTATAAATTTGTTTGAAAATTGCTTTTAATATTCACTTTTAAAATTTTGAAATTTATTATGTATTTTTCTTATAATCGTAAATCATTTTTACGTGCCATTTTATGTCATCTTATATTTCCAACTAGTTTATCATCTTGTTTTACCGATTATCATTTTTTATCATATATTTATTAAACTGGCAACTAGCTTTTCAGTTAGTTTGTCAAATATAGTATAAGTTGATTGATTTATGGCAAACTTAGGAAAGGAACACTATAAACTAGGATGTAGTTCAATGGAGCTTTATATACCTTCATGCTACTTATACAATGAGTTTGGAGTTTGAGCAATCGACAAAGATGGTTATTTGGCTATGTCGATTTAGATTATGCAAGTGACTTAGGCAAGAGAATATCCATCACAGGTTACATCTTCATCATTGGTGGTTGTGTTGTGAGTTGGAAGGTTACTCTATTGCCTATCATGGTTTTGTCGACCTTCACCATTAGGGATTTTGTTGTAAGTTGGATTGTTACCCTACAGTTGATCATGGCTTTGTCGACAACTAAAGACGAGTATGTGGCTATTATGGAGATTTATCTTGCATTATTCTATGTGACAGTTTAAGTGATATACGTATTACGAAGGATTTCATGTTACGCGAGAGAACGAATCACATTGATATTAAATATCACTACATCACAGATGTTATTGCACAGGGGAGTATTAAGGTTAACAAGATAAACAAAAATCATTACCCCACCGACATGATGATAAAGTTGCTCTGATATCCAAGGTTAAACTTTGTCCAAGATCGGTTGGTATTCAAGTTTAGTCCTTTAGGGATTTTGTTACTACTGTCACTACTAGAAAAACGCATATATAATACGGTTGAAATGGTTAATATAATACAGATGGTCGACCGTATTAATAGATGGGTGTATTATATTACTCCCACAATATAATACATCATTGATGACTGTACTATATCATCCAATATCATACACCTATCTAATACAGCATCCAACCATACTATATGATAAATCAAACGTATTATATTTGATACATCTAATACAAATCCAACCGTACTATATGATAAATCAACCGTATTATATTTGATACATTTAATACAATACATCAACCCAACCGTACTATATTTGATACATCTAATAGTAATAAAATGTACTATATTTGACACATAACCACAACACCTCACCAATATAATACATCAAAACTCTAATATAATATGTCATTTTCACCAATATAATACACCATACAAACAAAACCTTAACTATATATAAAACATATAGCAACCCAAGAACGTTCTTTTGTGATCATCATTTGTGAAAACCAGAGTTATTCAACAACCCTTTCAAATTCTGCACCTTTTTCAAAACTTTGTTTTCAACTACCCTTTCTACAAAATTCGCATTGTACAAAATATTTTCAATGCATGTTTTGTTACCAAGACAATTGTACTTTGAAAAACTATCCTATTATAGCATTGTACTTTCCAATTTTTCTTATTTAACAACTAACCTTGAACCAAAGCCTTCATTTAAGATACTCATTTGCAAAAGTTGTTATCCATGTCTCAACGCGGTCATCCAACTCCTCGGCCGTAAATGGTTTTTTGTCTTTCCAAATGTTCTATAAAAATTAAAATAAAAAAATTGTCATTTAAAAAATGTAGGGATTTCAAGCAATAGAATATATGCCCAAAAAAAAAAATTAACAATGTACTTACTTCCGGAAATTCATGTTGTCGGTACAACACGAAATCATGCATCCAATTCAAAACATAATAATCGCACTCCCAATCGGACGATTGTTGGTTGCACTAAAAAGTTGTATAAATAAGAGTTTGTTTTTTTGATATAAAAATATTATATAGCAAATGGTGATATCAATTACCTCGGGGAATGTCCAAATCATTGAAGTTTTATTAAACATTGTAACAGCCATAAAACAAAGATAAGCAGGAGTTTCTTATTTACAATTTATAAAAATAAATATCATTTCAAAATACTAAAATAAAATAAGAAATATTTTTTACAATTTATAAAAATAAATATCATTTCAAAATACTAAAATAAAATAAGAAATTTCTTACATTTTCACATGTTTAACGATTATATAGTTTTTCAACATCTTTGACCCTCGGATGGAATCCAAAATATAGCCCTTACGTTGATGAGGGGAAATCACAATCAGCATCCAGTGTCCCCTAGCAAGAATTTAAACATTGAACATAAACGAATAATGAATAAAAATTCCCGATAACAATGAAGCATAATATCATACCCTCGCCAATATGGTGCGAGAAAAAATTGTTTATCTTTATGAAAATTCATCACATCAACGAGATGTTTGATGACATTACTTGTTCCATGTTTATCATCATATTCGCATCGCGCTGACGTGATCCCTTGTGGGTTTATAAAAGCACATCTATTTTCCCCTCCTACTGTAAGTATCAACGAATGTAGCATCCTGAAAAACACAACAATATATATTATAAATTTAAAAATACTTGAAACTTTAATACTATAACCATTAAAGTCCGTACATCTGATACCAAATTATACAACCAATATCGAGTTTTTCGCTGTTCATTATCTCTACAATAACCTCTGAGCTGATAAAGATTTGATTAGTATCAGCGTTGAAAATCCCAGGCTTAGACACAACATCAAACGGTTCAAGAATTTGGCGGCTCATTAACGATCTATACAATGATTGGACCTTTTGTGTTGTTTGGTCACTTTTCTTTTGGTGCGCCTACATTAAGAAACCAATTGGTCACCAACAGTATTTATAGTATTTAGGGACTACCAATATATCTGAGGGACTACCTGGTCACCAAGAACAGGAGCAGTCTTGGTCTGGGTTGGCACCCATAGTGGTAGTTTCTTTGACTTCACGACTTTTTGTGTTGTTTCGTCACTTTTCTTTTGGTGCACCTTCATTAAGAAACCAATTGATCACCAATAGTATTTATAGTATTTAAGGACTACCAATATATTTGAGGGACTACCTGGTCACCAAGAACAGGAGCAGTCTGAGTCTGAGTCTGAGTCTGAGTCTGGGTCTAGGTCTGGGTCTGGGTCTGGGTCTGGGTCTGGGTCTGGGTCTGGGTCTGGGTCTGGGTCTGGGTCTGGGTCTGGGTCTGGGTCTGGGTCTGGGTCTGGGTCTGGGTCTGGGTATTCTTTGACTTCCCGACTTTTTGTGTTGTTTTGTCACTTTTCTTTTGGTGCACCTACATTAAGAAACCAATTGGTCACCAATAGTATTTATAGTATTTAGGGACTACCAATATATTTGAGGGACTACCTGGTCACCAAGAACAAGAGCAGTCTGGGTCTGGGTCTGCGTCTGGGTCTGGGTCTGGGTCGGCATGGATAGTGGTTTAGTGGGAGGTCTTACATCTTTCTGCATAATTGAAGTCAAGTTTAGTAAATAATCATACATGCAGGTGATTAATTACTAACACATAAGTACCTTAATAAGAGCAATTGAATCCTGGGGCCACTAAACGAAACTATGAAGTGCCTGCCCCAAGCTATTTACATCTTCAGTTGGCGAGACCAAAAGAAGGAAAGAATGATAATCACAAATGATACTGTCTACAGATACCCTCATGTGACCTGCTTCTAGAGGAACCGAATGAATTAGTCCATTTCCAAAAGGGTAAACGGTTCCTTTAAGTCTGTGCCATAAGGTAACAACAACTCAGACTAGGTGGGAACCTGCAAATGAATATACATGTACACAGTTATTTCTTTTATATATGCTAATATGAAAGAAAAAAAATACACATATTTATCTGATGTAACATTTGAGTCTTCTCCCTCGAAACATTTGAGTCTTCCATCTGTTTCTTTACGGCAGCAACCACCATCGACACTATTTGGTCCGCCACATCAGCTATCAACCTAGTCTTTATCTTGTTATATATATTTTCATCAATGCCGGCATTGTGTTCTTTCCTTTTGCTCTCGTAAATCCCAGACTGCTTCGGGCCAATATTGTGTCCGATCGTCCTCGTGCGACCAGAATGTTCCGGACCTAGTACATCTGTCAAAAGATCAGATCGAGGTCCAATATTCAAAACTCCTTGAGAAGATTGAATATCTTTTTCTATTTGTAAATGCAAACAATACAATTGTTAGGGCAGTTTATTTAATAAACAACTTTTAAGGTAAGTAATAACGACGTTATAAAAAAAAGAGAACACTATCGTACAAACTCATCTACTAATGGCTCGATCTGAGGTGTTATAACTAATGACCCTGAGGAATCACGTTTTCCTATAGCAAAGATATAGTGTCTTGCTCGCTTGCTTGATATATGATGGCCTTTTATTGTTACACCAGATTCAACCTCTTCATCCCATTGGGCTTCCTTACCACGATACCCGTATGGGCCTAGTCGGGGGTGATTCTTGTTCTTTTTCGCAGTCTCCCTCCCTTTTATTCTTTTTTCCTTCACACATAATGATAGGTGTAATAATATACACCTTTTAGCACGTTTATTTACTTCATTTGACATCGTATTTCGCCAATAAAAGCATGCTATATGCATGTTTTCGTACTAATGTGTTTATTTCGGAGTAATACCATTTGTTTACGTAAAATGGTATGTTTTGCAGGTATTTTGAGACTTGGAACATTAATTATATATCATTAGGAGGCTGCACAAGAAATTTCAGAAGAAACAGAGCTCAAACAAAGAAGTTACAAAAATGTCGTCCCGAAGACAGTATGGTACACGGGCCGTGTAACTTTATGCCTTGAAGTTACATGGCCGTGTAACTTGATCATGCCACGTTTGATGCCACGTCAGCTCAAGGGATGTCCAAGAAAAATGCAGGATTACACGACCGTGTAATCTTGGCCCAAGAAGTTACACGGCCGTGTAACTTTTCCTGCTGTCCAGATCTACTTTTTGGCCCACTATGAGTTGTTTACTCCTTCTTGTGCTGTCATCCTCATGCTACACGACCAGATGCAGATCCAACCTGATTTTGAGGCCATGTGATGAAGGAAGTGGGTCTTGGAATGATGATGTTTGCCATTGTTCAATTTACCATTTTACCCTTGGTGTGTTAGTATAAATAGATGTGTTTGGTTAGCCTAAAAACCATCTCATACATCTCTTATTCCATTATCTTCTGAACATCCTCCATAATCACTAGTTCTTTCTAGTTAGTTTTCTATTTTTTTGTATAAATGAGGTTTTTAGCCAACATGTTTGGCTAAGTCTCATAACATTCGGCTTTTAGTTATGTATCTCTCTTGCTTATAATATTTACTCTTGGATTGAAGTTTTGAAGTTATCAAATTGTTTTGGTTTAGTTTTGTTATTTAGTTTCTTATTACAAAATTGGTCCTTATTTGGAATTTAGCCGATCACTATATTCCGGTAATCAGCCAAGTAAAGTTATATGCATTTTCAATTGTTTTGGGGATCATTGTTAGTAACATCTTAGAAGTACTTTATTTTTGAAAGGCTTAATACGAGCGTTCGTTTGAGCTATTAGGAAGCAAAGAACCAACAAAAATACGTAAAGCATCACTTTTGGTCAATGATCATGTTAACCACTAGTTGACCATGGTGTTGTGCATAATTTTTTATACAACTTTAGTGTTAATCCTAGTTGTATATTAGTAATGCACGTTTCTTTTGTCCCGGTTGCACTTTTATGTTTTAAATAACAAACTTGTTCTTAGTTCCTTCATCCAAAGGGACGGAATATTGAATTTGGAATAGAGCTCGCATATTTAAGCGGTATCTTGTCTCGGTTGAGATACATCTATCTCTTCAAGATGACCATTGAGATATTTACTTATATATGAGAAAACAATACTTCTTTCACCATTGAGACCATTGAAGTATTGAGCATATTAATTTGGATCTCATCTAAGTTGATGTGTTATTGTCACTTTCCATTGACAAGAACCATTACTTAACTCTTAATTTCATCCAAGTATGAATATGTGACAAGATTGATTAGACTAGAAGCCGAATGTCCGTTTAATTATTGTAATCACATTCTTCTTTATTTTATGTTTTTCAAGCGATTTGACAAATCCCCCTTGAACTTTATATTTCTTTGTCCCAATCTCTAGAAGTGTGAAAACTTGGCAAGAGATTAACCCACACCGATTCTCTTGGGTTCGACTCGTACCACTACTATACTATTCTTAATTAGAAGAGTATTTAGAGGTTTTTAAACATATCACATTTCTGTCCCATCATTATAAATTGCATCCATATTCCATTACTCTTTTATTTGTTTGGTAATTCGACGACCAACACATAATATAAACAATTAGAAATGGTAAAACATAATAATATCATAAATAGTATACTCCAACAAACCTTAAATTCTGTCGTGGATTTTTAAACAACGAAAGCTCTCCACATTTTTTCGTCAAGATATTTGTATGCTTTTAACGGATCTACACCTCGGTCTCTCAAATCAAGAAGTCTCGACTTGTAGGACCTCCACTGCGTGTTGCAATCTGCAAGTACTTGTTTTTGGGGATCATCATTTGGTATATGCCACTAAGCCTGTTTTTGTATTTAGAGGATAATAGCTATTAGTAACGTATATTGGTTAAATGAAATTGAAGCATGTGTATTAGCTATAATACCTTTATGTTCAACCATAATTCATCTTTCTCAGACTCGGGAACCAAATCCCAACTTTCTATAAGGATAGAAATCATCTTCCTTGTAGTTACTCCACGATAACTTGCAAATTTGAACCTGTTCTTTCCAATAGATCTTCCATAATTATCGAACTCAACTTTTAAATTTGTTAGATATTCTTTGGACCTATCCCTAATCATCGTGACACTTCTCTTATTTCTTTTTTGCTGCTTCATTGTATGCCTAAAAGCTGCATATAGTAATAAGTAAGTGCAAAATCACAGAAAAAGCACAACTTTTTGTAGCTAAATACGTAAAGAATAAGTTCCAAAAAGAAAGACTTATACACACATCATGTTCATGATTTTAAAGCCATTTTTAAAAGCATCATTGAATCAAGAACAAATCAAACAAAAGGTGAACCATGACATCGAAAAAAGAAGGTGGAAAGTACATTTCGAGTTGACAAAGATTGGTGATAATATCACGCTGCCATGAGTCCAAAACTTCTGGATCAATCACTTTCGAATGAATCAAGTTAAAAAATAAACAAAACTTTGTGATTGTGTGTCGGATAGGGTCCAGTAGTATTCCACGAATTGCAATGGGAATCATATGTGTGAGTAGAACATGACAATCGTGTGACTTCATACCAACCAATTTCAAGTCCTTCATTGACACCAAGTTCTTGATGTTTGCAGAATAGCCAGATGGCACCTTAATCCCATGTAAGTACTTACAAAACTTTGTTTTCTCGTCTTTAGACATTGTATAACAAGCTGGTGGTAGATATGTACGTCTTCCTTGATTTTCAATAGGAGCAAGCTCCGGCCGAATTCCCATTTCAACCATATCCTTTCGAACATTAACCCCATCCTTCGATTTTCCTGGAATGTCCAACAACAAGCCTATCAAGCTATCACAAACGTTTTTCTCTATATGCATAACATCAAGACAATGTCGAACATCCAACGTTTTCCAATATGGTAATTCCCAAAAAATAGACCTCTTTTTCCAATTAGTCGGTTGATTGTTTTTACTAAGTTTTCCGAAGACAATGTTTAAATTTTTAACTCGAGAAAATGTCTGTTTTCCGTCCATTGGGAGAGGCATAATTTCGTCCTCAATTTTACCGTCAAACAAGTTTCCCTGGGTACGGTACAAGTGATTCTTTGGAAGCGATCGTCGATGTCCCATGTATACATTTTTGTTGCAGTTCCTCAACCTTATCCATCGTGTGTCCTCTTCACAAACTGGACACGCCTTTCTTCCTTTTGTACTATATCCCGACAAATTTGCATAAGCTGGAAAATCACTTATAGTGCAAAAAATCATGGCATGTAGCTGGAAATACTCCTTGTACGCATCATATACTTGAACACCTAAATTCCATAATTCTTTCATGTCGTCAAGTAATGGAGCCAAAAACACATCAATGTCGTTACCCGGTTGTTTCGGACCTTGAATTAACAATGACATCATGATGTATTTCCGTTTCATGCATAGCCACGGTGGAAGATTGTATATGCAGAGAAGAACCGACCATGTGTTGTGGCGACTGCTCATTTTTCCGAACGGATTAAGACCATCTGAACTAAGTCCGAATCGGATATTTCTAATCTCATCACCAAATTCTTCGAATTCATAATCAATATTCCTCCATTGAGGAGAATCCGCCACATGTCTTATTTTTCCATCTCTTTTACGCTCCTCGGCATGCCAATGTAACAATTTTGCATCTTTGGCGTTTGCAAATAATCGTTTCAATCTTGGTACGATGGGCAAATACCATAATAATTTTGCAGAAGGGCCATTCTTTTTTACATCACTATTATATTTCATTTGTTTTTTGCTTGTATATCGCGATTTTCCACATGTAATACATTCATGTAGATTTGCATACTCGTTTCTATACAACATACAATCATTTGGACATACATGTATTCTTTCGATTTCCAAATCCATTGAACACATCAATTATTTTGCATGATATAGTGAAATAGGTAACTCATTACTTTCGGGAAGCATTTCATGCAAAATCTCTAGCAACTCCGTAAAACTTTTATCACTCCAACCATTGTTGGCTTTTAAGTTGAACAATTTCAACACAGCAGAAAGCTTGGTAAATTTCATACAACCGGTATACAATGGTTTTTCAGCGTCTTCAAACAATTGTTGAAATTTTTCATAATCTTCATCAAAACCATTATCTTCGATATCTTGTAACATATCATTTATGTTATCACTAGTGCCATCATCTGAATCATCTATATCATCACCATTAGACCCGATATTGACTGTGTTACGATCAATCAATAACTCGCCATGCTGTGACCAACGTGTATACCCATTCATAAATCCATGACATATCAGATGTTCTTCTATCATGTCCAAATCATTAAACTTTTTACAATTTTGGCACATTTTACAAGGACACCAAATGTAAAATTCTCCTCTGTGCATCCGATGATCCTCTGCAACTTTAAGAAAAGTTTTGAGGTAGTCAAGATATTCATCACTAGCTTGCTGTAATCCATACATCCATCTTTCACGATCCATCTTTGTAAACAAAAAAGCACCTAATATAGAGTTCCACAAATTAAATCAAAGTAGTATCAATAATAAAAGATAAATAAGTTTTAAACAATATTAATATTTTGGTAAGCATAATCTGTCAAGTCAATCGAAGTATGTATGAATAACAACCAAATTTCCAATAAAAATCAATCAATCTATGACCCTAAGGTAACTGGGTAAGTGATATACAGAGAAATGAAATATAAAGAAAGTGAAATACTTACAATTTGGAATAAACTCAATTAGAATATGGCAATGAAGCGCGAAATGGTGCCCAAAAAGTCTCTTAAAGCTACTTTCTACTTCCAGGAGTATCGAATGCTTTTAATGTCCTGTATTTCACCAAAAGAATGTATATGAAGGAGGAACGCCAAAAGAATGTATATGAAGGAGGAAGAACACATGATAAACGAGGGGATTCAAACCTCTTTACTATGCGCCGTTGTCTATGAATGCAATTAGTCGATGATACTGTTAGTGATTATGGTTACCCTAATACCCATTACGGTTTAGGTTAGCCCATTAGGGTTTAGGTCAGGCCAAGAGCCCATTTTGTATCCCTATTTATATAGGGTTAAACCCTCAATATTATTATCAAGCATTCTATATTATAACATGGTATCAGAGCGGGTTCAAACCATCTACTGACCACAACCACGTGCCACCACCGCCCACCTCCGGCGACATTCTTTTGAGGTTGTCAGAGGTGCCTTCCTTTTGTTTCTTTCTATTTCACTTTTCCTTTTCTTCCACTTCACATTATAATAACAAGCGACAACCCTAATCCCTAACCCTAATCAGCAGCCTCCTGTCCTCCGCCGCCTTCTTCTCCGGCCCGGCCACCTTTTCCGGAGGTTCACGGCCTTTTGACACCGGTTCTGAGCTCAAGATAGCCTTCCGGTGCAAATCCCTCCCCTAATTTTCTCGATTCGCCACCGTGTAAGTCAACTCTTTCAACTCAGCGAGTCGACTCAGTGGGTTAGGGCCGGCTCTCCTCTGCAGATTTAAAAGAAGATTCATCTTTAACACGCTAATAAAAGTTTTTATAGTTAAACTCCTCTTATATGTCTATAAATAAAGCTTTTTAGGTGTTGATATTGTTCATTCTCATCTCTCATTTTCCCTCCATCAATCAAGAATCCTGTAACACTCTGGCTCATTATTGAAATTGATATATACAAAGTACTGCTTTATAATTTTTTACACAAGGATTTCCATCCATATAACTGTGTCTTTGTTTCGTATTTTATTGCTTCCATGGATCCTCATATCATAATAAATGTAGTATGTCGATACACAATTTCTTGAGACTTTACATGAAAATCAAGTGTTATGCCAAACTAATATAATTATATTTCAATCAGTCAAATCACGAAAACTAGATACACATGTAACAACATTTCTGCCAAAGTAGTACAATAGATTTAATTTCCCTCAAATTTAGAATTTACTTTTGGTGGATCTGGTGTGTTTTCCTTTCCTCCCTTAGAATTGACGAGGGTCAAAGCTGGAAATATATAATAAAAATAAGTAAATAGGAGAAAAACATAGGTTACCCAATTTTTTATTCTAGAGTTTCAAGTTTCAACAATAGTCACCTTTTTGTTGATTTGTTTATAATATCTAAAATGCAAATTGGAGAGGGGTGTGTTATCCAAATGGAGATAGTATGGCTCAATATAGTAAACTAGGAAAACTAGAAGTTGTGAGAAAACGAAGGGTAAAAGTGGGCAAGTTGAACAAGTTGTATCATTGGGAGTTGGATTATTATTTGTTATCCTATCATATGCTATGTTGCATCATAAAATATAATACAATTATTTATATATATATATATATATATATATATATATATATATATATATATATATATATATATATATATATATATATATATATATATATATATATAAAAGAAAGGGTTCAAATAAGTTCTCTCATGGAAATCGGTAAGTATAGCTCTATATTCTGTAAATGGGTTAACTTCGCCCGTATAATTATGGTTTATTTCCCCTTAAACTCACGTGCTCTATAATATATATATATATATATATATATATATATATATATATATATATATATATATATATATATATATATATATATATATATATAGGAATAGGTTCAAATGAGAACCACTAAAAGGTTAAGAACCGTGAGAACCGATATTCACACATTAAGAATTATGTTTTTTTCGTTTTTTTTGTTTTTTCACACTTGTTTATTATGTGAAAATACATCAAAGTTAATAAATTTCCTTATTTTTTAATACGTTTTACAATATTCACAATATAATAAAATTTATAGTTATTAAACTATGAATACTATAACGTAAGTTTTTTATTAAACTGTGAATTAGTGGTTCTCACGGTTCTCAACATTTTAGTGGTTCTCATTTGAACCCTTCCCTATATATATATATATATATATATATATATATATATATATATATATATATATATATATATATAAACTCCATCATGGAAAACTTATAAACTTGTTTCTAGAATAAAACACTCCAAAAAAATTGTCAATGGTTTTATTGTCACGTATTGTTTTTTTGTGTTATCAAGAGGATTTGCAAGATAATATCTGGATCTAAATTTTTCTTTGGTTAACAAAGTTACATTTGTGTTATTTACACTCGTTATATAAAATAATGGAACAAATGATAGAAAGTCGTATAACAAAAGCAAGTCATAAGGGTGTTTCCTAGAATTTATGAAAACTTAGGGTGCAAATGGCACTTGAATAATAAACAAAGGTGTATTATGGTCAACCATAAATATTACAGAGGGAATCATGGGTAAGTAGTAGAAGAAGAGTCTCGTAGGCATGTGTGGTTCCAAGTTGGTGGGACCACGCCCCAATTTGCAATTTGCACATGGATGCCCCTATCTTTTTGGTAATTTAGCAACCAATCGCCACAGTTTTCCAGCTTATGAAATTCGAGGACTATTTTATCATTTTTTTTGTTCAAAAAGTCATTACGATTACCAACAGAACTTCACATGAGAAAGGAAGGGGGCTGTAATGCTTTAATATCACACAATTCCATGTTGTTTTCCTCGTATTAATATATGCTTTCCTTCAACATACAACTCGACCTGCCTTCCTTCCATGGTTTTGGTTTTGGTTTCGCACCCTGTTTTCAATCTTCACTCCATAAATTATGATATATATATGATATTATATATATATATATATATATATATATATATATATATATATATATATATATATATATATATATATATATATATATATATATAAAATACATGTATTTCTATACTTTAAACAACAATTACCTAATTTTTTATTGATAACTTGCTCGGTATACATGCAAATTTTCTTAGTAAATTGCAAATATAATTGATAAACTGTCATACATATCGTAACGTGGGTTTGTTTCTTAAGCATCTACACTCCATTAAACCCTATGAAGTTTAATGGATTGTTAAATCACTAGCTATCTCATTTTCTATATATTTTTTTTTAAATTATAGTAGCCATTATAAAGTTTAATGGATCATTAAACCTAAATTCATTGAACTCCTTTTGTGGTTTATTGCCCCGTATGATGAAGTTCAAGCTTTTATTGATCATGTGTTATGTTGGCACTTTCACAATAAAGGTTAACCCACTTAACTTGGTCACGGCATCCAAATTCAGTTTACTAAATTTGTTTGTGGATGACTTTAGTACATGAAATTTGGTTTAACTGGAAAAAAATTTCAAATTTTGGGTGACTTGTTTCATTGTAAGATTGAAAAGAAATGATTATTTTGGGAGCTTTAGATTACATCAATCATAGAAATTTGACATTCCCTTGGCAACAAGTAGGAATGATTAAAATTTTATTGGAATTTCAAATTTCTTCCTTCATCATTTGAAATTATATCTAATCTAAAGAGTTGAATAATACATATTTGGATTCTAAATGAACTTTAAAAAGGTTCAGTGAACAAAAAAGCAAGGTAATCGGAAAATCTATTATTGAATATGTATTTGTAATATATATACAATATGATTTTGTGACCGATAATCATATACATATTGATTTTTAAGCTATACTTACAATGCTAAAGAATTCTTAAAAGGATTGAGTTGAATCTCATCATTCTTTTTGAACTACAACAAAAGATTTTGCATGGTTTTGAACTATGCAAGTGACTCGTCAACTTTAACCGATCTTCAATTCATGAAGACTGCAACCACATGGTTTTCCTCCCCTAAGGGGTTGAGGGTTCAAGACCCATAGTGGACATTGGTGTAGTTTAGGATTAGGATTTAGAGGGTGTGTATGTTTAGCCATTAAAAAAATGTTTTGCACTTTGATCTTGCACGTGATTGTTTGATAAATACGCAATGTTGGCATTATCATAATAATGAATAGTAGTGTTTTCGAGTGGTGAATGAAGCTTATAAAGAAGTTTATGAATCCAACATCTTCTGGCAACTACATTTGCAACACCATTGTATTCCACTTCAACGTTAGATCGAGAAGCAGCGGGTTCTCGTTTGGAATACCATGAAAGTAAGTTGTTTCCAAGGAAAATACAATATACACTTGTTGAGAGATGGGATGTAGAGCAACCTCCCTAAACGGCATCTAAGTATGTTACAATACCAAAGGTGTTAGAAACGTGAAGTTGTAGGCGAAAATCTAGAGTGCCTCGTAGGTAACAAAGAATGTGTTTTAGAGCTTTCACATGAAGCTCGTGAATATACAATCATATCTATTGCACTTAGTACGCCACGTCTTGATAGGAAAATGTCAAGTAATAGAGAGCATCGACCAGACTTTGACAAAGTGTTGGGAAAAACATAGGTTGACGAAAGTGATTGAACTTGTCCTTAGTATCCGTTGAGGCACGACAAAGTTTAAAATTTGTCATTATTGCATGGTCAAGAATATCTAACGCATATCTTTGTTAGCTAAGAAACATGCCCGACACATTGTATCGAGTTAAGATGACAAGGAAGTATAAAAGCAAACCCATATCAGTCATCGTAAATTCTTTCGCCAGAGAGGAAATAATCTGACCAAGGAGAGATGTATATGAAGTGGTGAGAATGATGTCGTCAATATACAACAACAGGTAAGTGGTGCACTTCCCTTATTGGAAAATGAACATAAAAGGGTCGGTTTTTATGTGAGTAAAACTGATGCGGTTAATGAAATGGGAAATCATTGAAACCATGTTTGTGGAGCTTGTTTAAGGCCATAGGGAGATTTCTGTACATGAAGAACATAATCAGGATGATTTTTTTTTAAATCCTTGAGGTCAGTACATGTAAACAGTCTACAAAAGTTGGTTATGAATAAAGGCATTTATGACGTCCAGCTGATGAATGGTCCAGTGTTGAGATAAATATTTCATGGGTAGAGAGATCACGACATCGATAACCCTTACGAAGAAAGCGGTAACTGAGGAAGACACAAGAGATGATCATGGTGCGAATTCATGAGAGGTTTGGATGTGAGGATAGCATGAACATCAAAATACTTTTAGGTGACTATATGAGGGTTATTCGTTAAAAAGTTTAATAAAAAAAATTCATTTTGTATGGAAGTGGATGGAGTGGGTTTTAAAAGACGAGTGTTCATGTGTAAAGACGCAACCTAAAAAGTAGATGGTAAGTGCATGGAAAATGATAATATGTATGACATAGTTGATGGTGTGAATCATTCTTTTAAACTTCCTGTTTTGTTGTGAAGTACAAGGGCATAAGAAATGAAATTGAATGTCGTGGGTGTCAAAAAAATATGGGCGCATTGGTTATCAAATCCGCCCCCGTGATTGCATTGGAAGGCTTTAATTTCATGGATGAATTGAGTTTGAACACAGGTGCGAAAATGCAAATAATTACTAAAAACATCAGATCTTTTACGAAATAGGTACACCTAATGGATATTTGAGAACTAGTTTAAAAACATAACATAATATTTTATTCCATTGAAACTAGTAATAAGGAATATCCATACATCATAGTGAATGAGATCAAACAAACTATAAACACTTGAAATTAAAGTACCAAAAGGTAGGCGAGCATGTTTGCCTAATTTACAAGCTTTGCAAGACTTGTAAAGTTTACGTTTATTACATGAGATGAATTTACTAGAAACTAAAAACTGGATATCTATGTCATTGAGATGCCCAGGAGGTTGTGTCATAGAGAGACATATAGTTGATAGAGGAAACTTTAGAAAGAGTTGAGGTGGTAATGGGGTAGAGATCCCCATCGTTGTCACACTTAAGAAAAGATGTTTTGGAGAAAAAATCCATCAAAACTGAATTCTTTAAAGTCTATAGCAACTTGGTTATCTTTGGTGAATTACAAACATATATTAAATTTATAATGATGTTCAGCGTGACAATGACATTTTTTAGATAAAGGGGGGTGATGGGTCGTATGTAAGTGTTATGTCCGAAACGAGCAACGAGGATTTTTGAACCATTGCCAACAAGTACATAATTAAATTTGCTTGAATTGCTAAAAGACAAAAGTATACTTATGTCTGATGCTAGATGGGAAGTCGCCCCCGTATCCATAAACCGCCCAACATCATTGTTTTTGTTGACCAAAAGACCATTAAACACTTGTGTGAGATTATTAGGTTGATCATTTTTGGGTGGAGAAAACCACTCATCCGAATTGAAAAATGATGGAGAAGCCAGGGTTTGATAGGCAGCCAATAGTCTGGCATTATTGGGCCTGTTAAGGGAAGGTCTGATAACTCTCTGTTGGGCCAAAGAGGCTACTGGTGGGGGTTACATATGTTGGGAAGATTATGGTGAACGGTTGTACACCCATAATGGAGGTTTCAGACAGTTATAGAGTTGTCAAATGAAGTCGTAAGGCTTCCAATAGGTGACATTTGAAGCTTGTTCAGTATTTTCATAGGGCTTTCGACAATTATCAGTATGACCACCACACCGATTGTTGGTGAATCGTCCTTCAAGACAATTGTTATTTTCCTTAATGAAAAGTAGTTGTGAAGAATTATAGGAAAAAGGGTGTGATCGTTATGGCTTAGTGGATGGTTTTGAGAACGATAAAGTCATTGCTCTTGATAGTTTTGAGATAAGCCATTGATGAGGTACATGAAAATTGTTTTCTTAGAAATCAAGGCCTCGATACTGGCTAAAAGATCGAAGAGTTGTTTGATCTTTTGAAACTATTGGGTTATACTTCTATTACCCAAAACACCAAATTGAAGTTTGTTTTCATGTTCGATTGCACGAGCATCCTTTTTGTCACGAAATAATTTTTTAAGGCTAGTGCATACAAAATGAGCGGTCATGTTTTCTTTAGTATCATGGTAATGAGTGATTGCATGATCATGCCATAGATCCACATTTTGATGAGAAAGTCCAACCTGTGTCATTCTTTGTCATCTGGTCCGATAGGAGTATAAGATCTATTGAGATCATCAATAACATTGTAGCTAGTCCAATATGTTTCAACCAAAACACATCAAGATTCTTAGTTTGGACAACAAGTGTTGGTTGGATGCAAACAAGCTACCAACCCTGATGTCGCCTTTAAGTTTGAAAGCCATCATGTGATCTCACATAACCCATGGAATTTTCCGATCAACCCAAATTACCTCCCCAAAAAAATACTACGAGCATTTTTTAGAACCTTTAAAATTAACTAAGTTATAAAAAGATTTGTAAATAAATACACTTCCAACATTCCTAAAACTGATTTTAGGTGCATGAGACGACCACCAATAAATATTCAGCTTTTCATTCTGAAAGTTTTCTTTGAAATTTAGTGAGAGATGGTTTTTATGTTACCATTTTGGTCATATTTTGGCCTACCAAGAGGCCTAAGTTAACAAATGTATTTTTTCTGCTTTACAACCCAAACATTTGCAAAATCCATCACCTCTATTGAAGTAGCCAATATGCCATAGAGATTACTTTTGGCCAAGCTAATATAGAGATATGAGACCAAATAAAGAGTCTCAAACTATGAACAACACCACAAGCATTTTTAAGTGACCAACAACCCATACTAAGAGCATCATCGTCGTAAAATAAATGATATACTTCACTTCATTTGTGAAGGGTTTCTATGCAATCAATGAACAAAAAGTATTCCTAAGGTTCACATGCAACCCTAATAAGATCTATGTTTTCTTCTATGAATATTAGAACTAAAAACCTAAAGGATACAATTCAATTCTAAAGAAGAATTAGGAAAACCAACCTTTGATCTTATGATCCTTCAAGCAAGCAGCAAAAGAATCCTGCCTCAAATGCAAGTCACACCCAAGTGATGGAAGAATCAGTCCAACAGAGTAATTCCAGAGAGATGGAGGCGTGGGATTTAGGGCACCTAGGGGGTTCCTTATATAGCCTCCTAGGGTTACACCTGAAACCCTAGAAAGCCTCCAAGTGGACAAGGCTTTTGGACACTTGGACCAGACTCCCCAAAACCCTAATAGGGTTTCGCCAAAACCCTGGAGGCTCCTCCAGGGTGGCGCCAACTTTGCCCAGGTTTTTACCTGGCCAGTTATTCAACTATTGAATAAATGCCAAACCAGTCCTTGCACCTTTTAATTAATTAATTTAATCACTGAATTAAATCCAATTAATTCTAGATTAAATCTTAATTAATTATCATAGTTTCTAATTAATATATTAACACTTAAATATATTAATAAACCATATATATATTTTCTATTGATTTATTATACAATTAATAAATCAACTATTCTCTCTACTGAACTATATATCTATCCTCAATCTATGAGGGCAACCCAAATGGACTTTGCTTTTATTCATAAGATAAATACAAGTAGAAGTCATGGCTTAGACACCTAATCCAACAATCTCCCACTTGGATAAGTCTATGACTTTAATTGTCTGAACTCTGACCCAGTCAGTTCTGTCCAAAGATAAGTGATCTGATGATCCTCCGTCCAACAGGATATTTTCAGACTCAGGACATGGACTAACATCAATCTTGGTCTGATACTCTGTTTCTCGATTTCTGATTTGCATATGACTTTAGAGACTACTAATTGAACACATCAATTTAGTCCTGGTTGGCCAACACTTTCAGTCAACTTCAAAATCATCGAGAGTCCTACAGATATCTGTTTCCCATCGGGTCAGGGGACGGATAAGTTTCGACTTATATGTCCATATCTTTTGCGGGTCCAAATACATACAACAATGCGTTTTATAACACCGAGTTACTGGTGCGTTTTCGCATTGTCAATAAGCACTTGTATCGCAAATAACAGATCATATGTCTCCACTTAAAGATCACCGGATATTATTGTCTTAACATTGCTCGTGATATAATCCATGAAGCAATCTGTTAAGCACGGGTTTATCCAATACTCAAATCTCTATTTTCTAAGTACTCACGAACGTTGCAGCAGTCTTACTGCAATGTCTAACTCTTTAGACAGTCTGCAACCAATTCATGACAGTCTTAGTTCATACTTACTTCCTAACAGTATGATCGACTGTGGAGTTTTAAATAATCTAATTATTAAGGAAGTTAAACATGCAAATATAGAAACACAGAAATAAACAATTGACAAAGGCAGTAACAATACTCATTTATAAATCTCAATTATAAAATCACCGAGTCAGTTACATTTATACTGTTACAAGTTTCTAATCTATCTAATTACTAAAACTAATATCATCCTTCAATCCAATGCTCCGAGCATGCTGATTGTGCTTGATCTTATTCAGAGCCTTAGTCAAAGGATCTGCAGGATTGTCTTCTGATGATACTCGCTTAACCAGTAAGTGCCCTTCTTCTACTTGATGTCGAATGTAGTGGTACTTTCTTTCGATATGCCTGGACTTTCCATGGTCTCGCGGTTCCTTTGTCAAGGCGACCGCTCCTTCATTATCGCAGAAAAGTTCCACCGGCTCCTGAATGCTCGGGACAACTCCAAGGTCCCCGATGAAGTTCTTCAGCCAAGCTGCTTCCTTAGACGCTTCACTTGCTGCGATGTACTCTGATTCGCACGTTGAATCAGCCACCGTTTCCTGCTTGGAACTTTTCCAAGTGACCGCTCCACCGTTCAAAAAAAATACCCAGCCCGACTGGGACCGTCCACTGTCCCTATCTGTCTGGAAGCTGGCATCTGTATATCCACTCACTTTTAACTCATCACAGCCACCAAGGACTAATACCATATTCTTTGTCCTTCGCAGATACTTAAGTATGTTCTTGACTGCAATCCAATGTGCTTTTCCAGGATTACCCTGGAATCGACTAACCATGCTTAGTGCATAGGATACGTCAGGACGAGTACATGTCATAGCGTACATGATCGACCCTACTGCCGAAGCATAAGGCACCCGACTCATTTCAGCTATTTCCTCATCGGTACTCGGACTTTGAGTCTTACTCAATTTAGTATTACTTTGGATTGGTAACTCTCCTTTTTTGGAATTTTCCATGTTAAATCTCTTTAACACCTTTTCCAAATATGTACACTGGCTTAAACCTATCAACTTTCTCTTTCTATCTCTAAGTATTCTTATCCCGAGAATATAAGCCGCTTCCCCTAGGTCTTTCATGGCGAAACACTTCCCGCGCCAAGCCTTAACATTCTGCAAGGTTGGAATGTCGTTTCCCATGAGCAGTATGTCATCAACATACAGCACCAGGAAAGTGACTATACTCCCACTAGCCTTGACATATACACAGGACTCATCCTCACTCCTAGAGAAGCCAAACTCTTTGACTTTCTCATGGAAGCAAAGATTCCAGCTGCGAGATGCTTGCTTTAATCTGTAGATTGATCTTTCAAGCTTACATACTTTATCAGGGTGCTTTGTGTCCACAAAACCTTCTGGCTGACTCATGTAAACATCTTCAGTCAGTTTCCCGTTAAGGAAAGCGGTTTTGACATCCATCTGCCAGATTTCATAATCATGAAACGCAGCTATGGCAAGCACTATCCTGATTGACTTAATCTTGGCTACTGGTGAGAAGGTTTCATCATAGTCAACCCCTGGGGTTTGAGTAAATCCCTTCGCAACCAGCCGAGCTTTATAAGTATGCACTTTTCCATCCATGTCTGTCTTCTTTTTGAAGATCCACTTGCATCCGACTGTCTTTCGACCCGGTACATTGTCAACCAAGTTCCAAACTTGATTGGCATACATGGACTTTATCTCGCTGTCCATTGCCTCTTTCCATTTTGCAGACTCGGGGCCTGCCACTGCTTCACGGTAGTTAGCCGGCTCATCCAAATTAGGCAATGTACGATCACTAACTAACGTGTCTCCGTCTGAAGTAATATGGAAACCATAGAACTCGGGCGGCATGCTAACTCTACCTGAACGCCTAAGGGGCAACGAAATGTCGGTGGGTCCAACAGGAACTTCTTCCTCATGTTGGTTGCTAGTTTCTTCCAAGGTTGTTTCATCGGGCGTCTCCTGAATTTCTTCGAGATCGATCGTACTCCCACTGTCCTCTTTGGATATGAGTTCTCTCTCTCGAAAGAACCCCCGTCTTGCTACAAAGACCACATCATCGCTCAGTCTGTAGAACAAGTATCCAAAAGACTGTTTCGGGTATCCGATGAAGTAACACCTTTCACTTCTTTCTGCAAGCTTATCTGAAGTATCTCGTCTCACGAATGCTTCACAGCCCCAGACTTTGATGTGTGCCAACGAGGGAACTTTCCCCGTCCACATCTCGTGCGGTGTTTTCGCAACCTTCTTGGTTGGGACAAGATTTAGGATATGGGCGGCAGTCTCTAAGGCATACCCCCAGAAATGGATTGGAAGTGAGGCTCGACTCATCATGGAACGAACCATGTCCAACAAGGTTCGGTTTCGCCTCTCAGCAACACCATTCAGCTGAGGTGTTCTTGGAGGCGACAACTGTGAAACAATTCCACATTCCTTGAGGTAATCGAGAAACTCGATACTAAGATACTCACCGCCTCTGTCGGATCTAAGCATCTTTATCTTTCTGCCCAATTGATTTTCCGCTTCATTCTTAAACTCTTTGAACTTTCAAAGGTATCCGACTTATTCTTGATTAAGTAGACATATCCATATCTACTAAAATCGTCGGTAAAGGTCACATAGAACCGCGTGCCATCTTTAGTTGTTGTTCTGAAGGGGCACCGCTAGATGACCCGACATCAGTCTTTTCCCTCCAGAAGACTTACCTTTCGGGGCACCGCTAGATGACCCGACATGAGTCTTTTCCCTCCAGTTCTGCTTATGAGGGTCTTTCCGTTTCTCTCCCTTTCCGGAGCCAATAGCCAGGACATGCAGGTTGACAGGGAGCACAGCCTTTCCCTTCATCCCGTCCTCAGCCGTACGAAGCATGCGGTGTAACTCAACCAGATTTGCCTGGTTGTTGTTCAAATGACACGCAAGTGTGAACTGGTCATAAGAACTGGGCAAGGAGTTTAGCACTATGTCAACTGCTAAATCCTCATGGACAGGCATTTCTAGCTTTCTAAGTCTTTCCACATAACCATGCATCCTCTACACATGTGCACAGATGGACTCGCCCTCCTTGGGCTTGCTGTTAGTGAAAGCTTTTACAACCTCACGCCTTTCGATGCGCTCTTGCTTGCGGAACCTTTCCGCGAGCTCTTTGTGCATCTCGTAAGGCCAATAGTCCTCATAGATACGCTGCAGTTCAGGGTTCATAGTAGCGATCATGATGCAAGCCACTTTGGTTGCATCATCAGAGTGTTTCGTGTACGCAGCGATTTCCTTGGGAGTAGCGGTTTCAGTGTCCACATCAACAAGTTCGGTTTCTAGAACATACTCTTTATGTTCAAACCTTAGAGCCATTTTGATGTTGCGGATCCAGTCATTATAGTTAGTGTCGTCCAACGTCATTTTTGAACATAATGACAGAATTGAGGTGACATTACCGGGATTTGAGTGGGGAACGAATTGGTCATAAGACATCTGGACAAGAAGAAGGTAGTTTTAATTAGATATAATAATAATAATAACCCTTATATTCACCCAAGAACAAATATAAGGCTAGGATCCTACAATAACAATCTACAATACCGAAAAGGGATGCCGTAATCAATATTGTAAATTTTATCAGGTAGGCGAATGACGATTCAGCCAATTCCACCGCGGAAACATAATCATATTATAATGGAATTCCTAGTTTCTTTGAGATTTACCGAACTGTTCGATAGCATGTTTTAATCTCGGGAATGCCCCGCTGTTTGTGACTAGGATACTGAGGATCACAAACCGGGTGTGAATAACCATGCAAATTGCTTGGTACTCTTGAAGTCAATTGGCATCTCTAATTTACGTGCCGGTAATCCACACACGCTCCGTTAATAATGACAAAATCAAGAAACCCATCGCGACTCATTGCGGACCCCAGTTGGCGTGCCGGTAAACCACACACGCTCCACCAACGTTCCACAAAGTGCAATGTGCAATTTCATGGATTAGCACCAATTCACATTTTTAACCTAAAGTAACTAGATTGGGGTTTGTTTTAAGGTTCTAGTACTTTCAATTATAGCATTGTACTTTTAAGAGGCTTTAGCGGTTCTATCATACCCGTTCGGCTAACGACACTCGACTGACCAGGAGAGCGGTGGGTAAGAGTAGATACCCATTAGACTAACATTTTATAGTCAGTCGCCTTATACCCTCTTTATAGGACAGTTTTGTGAATGAGGCCTACTAACGGTAGACTAACCAATTTTTCTTATATATATTAAATTAACTTTTAATCATAAATATATATAAGATATATTTTAATCTCATTAAAATATTTTAGAATTAATTTTATCTTAATTTTCGCAAATTTTAACTAATTTTTTGAAAATTTTAATTAATTCTTTAAACCGATTTAATTGGTCTTTTAATTAATCAATTAATTAAATTAATTAAATCTAGGATAGATATTATCAAATTAATCAAATTAATTATCTATCATGGTCCCTATGGTGATCGAAATTAGCAAGGCAAACAAAAGGGTTCAAGTTATTTCAATTATTCCAATTATTCCAATTACCAAAAATAACAACATACTTTTATGGCAAGCAAATCAAGCAACCAAAAGGGGGGACCAAAGGGGATGGCTGTAACGACCCAAAAATTTCGAAATTATATTCGAGAAAATATGTAAGGAAAAGACCAAAAAAATAATTTGAAAGTTTTAAAATAAATTACTTAGAATGTGGTAAAATACCAAAAGTTTGAAGAAAGATGATGAGAAAGGACAAAATGGTCATTTGACATCCAAATAACTTTTAAGTAAGGAAAATATGATTTTTGGAGCTAATATGTAATGAAATAAAATTTTGACACCAAATAATGGTGATAAGTATTTGAAAGTTAATTTTATTAAAAGAGGGTAATTTGGTCATTTTACCATAAAGGGGTAATTTGGTCATTTGCCATGTATAAGATTTATTATGAAAGTATATTTTGGTTTTTGGACCAAAAATGTAAGAAACTAAGTTATATGAAATAAAATTTGATTTTTGTGGCCAAAGTGCAAAGGATGAAAGCTAGGGACTTAAGTGTAATTATTTTATAAAAATTAAACATAAATGAGAGTTATCTCTCATTCTCTAGAAGTTTACAGAGGAGTCTAGAGAGAACGTGAGAGAGAGCAAGGGAAGAACACGGGAAGAACTAGAAATTTCGTTGCAAAGAAATCAAAGGAACACAATTGGAACTAGTGATTCCAAGCTTCAAGAGGTAAGGTTTTCAAGTTCTAAACTCAAAACAATTCTTGAACGGAAATCAAGTTTTGATTTCTGATTTTCCAGAAATCATGGTTCCAATGTAAACATCTAATTCATCTTGCTCAAAATCACCATTAAAGCATGTTCTAGTCATGGAGTATGTAAAAATTAAGAAAATGGTGATTTTGCTCAAGAACCCTAAGTCACGGGTTTGGAAGTACAGTTGTTTTTTTTGGTTAATCTAATGTGTTAGAAAAGGTGAAAGAAACATGTAGTAGTTATTAATTCTAAGGAATTGAAGCTTTGATGCAAAGATGATGAAATGGGTTTTTAGCCCATGAACCCTAGAAATGGGTTTATGAGTTGGAACTGATTTCATATGATTCTAATGGTTTTGTTAAGCCAAAAATGTCATAAGTGAAGTAAGAAATCAGTTTCAAGCCTTAAATTTCCATAAAACGATTCTTGGTGAAAAATGGTGTTTTTCGGAAGAATTTAAAAGTTTATAAAGAAGAATTGATGATTTTGTAGTTTAAAAACAAGTATAAGTTGGTATTTAGGGCCTAGATATGACCCTAAATCAATTAAGTCAAGTATTAAGAACATATCTTAAAATCATCAAAGTATGTTGCTATTGTTAAAAAAATTGGAATTTTGTTCAAAAGCCTTAGAAATCAATTTTACAAGATCAAATTAATTCCAAGGGGTTTTAATGAGTTCCATATGTGGAAATTGTTGAAATAAGTCAGTAGAAGTGATTAATATTGGACAATTTCGGTTTTGGACAAAAAAATGCAAAAACGGGAATGTTTGGAAAACAATTAAAATTTATGATTTTTATGGTTAAAAACTTGAAGTAAATGAATGGTTTTGGTCATGGAACAAACCTTAGTGATTAAGTCGTGTATTAAGGGCTTAAAATGAGGAAAATGGGAATTTATACCATAAAAATCGCAATTTCTGGTTGCTGCAGGCCCCGTCGGGTCGCGATCTGCACCCCCGTCGGGTCGCGATCCCGCGTCAGAAGCAAAATGCAGTTTTGCAATTAGTCTCCTGCCAAGTCCAAATGGATTTTGAGTTTTGGTCTTATACTTGTCCGTTTGACCCCAAATTTTAAACATAGGTCTATTATGGACCAAAACTTCATGGAAAATTATCGGAACCAAAATACGACCCTTCGAGGGTACTGTAGTAAAATACGTACAATATACGATTTAATTAAAGTTGGTCATTTTAAAGTTATATACTTATTATGACCCAAGATAGTATTATAAGGACTCTAATGAGTTATAGAATTAGTTAGCATGAATGTTAATGTATAACATGTTAATTATAGGTTCATGCCAAGTGATTATTTAATCACAAAAGAGTATAAATACAAGGAACGTGTAGTCAATCTTCTAGCAATACATGAGGTGAGTACATGCAGTATTTTTACCCATTCTGGGGTACATGGCAAGTAAGTATTTTCAAGATTTCTTATAAAATTTCTATATGTGAAATTATATGCAAGAGTATTATCTCTAACTCGTTTGTGAAAGTATAATGTTATATTTGAAGTTATGTTTTGGTCTATGAGCCAATTATGTGAAAGTATGTTTTGGTCTATGAAAAAAATATGTGAAAGTATATTTTTAATACAAGTTATATATGTTTGAAAGTATGGATAGGCAGATAGCCATAAAATGTTTAAGAAGTATGTTTTGGTTACAAATTGTATATGTTTTCAAGTATGAAAGGGCGTATAGCCACAAGATGTTTGGAAAGTATGATTTGGCATTAGGCCTAAAATGTTATAAAGACATGTTTTGAACATATGATTTATGTGAAACGAAAGTTATGTATTTGGCATTTTAGCCATAAAGACATAAAATGATGTAGTTTGGCATCTAGCCACAAGTTGTATGTTTATGGGAAATGTTCAAGTAAGCAGCAAGTTTTTTTTGTATGACTGGTAATTGTAGCAAGCAGCGTTAGTAAGGGAACTATGTTCCAACCTACCCGGGTTAGGTAAGGGGTCTATTGGGGAAAAAGCCCCATCGCGAAGTAGATCGCCTCAGCACTTCTATGGTGAGGATTGATCCGTTCTTTCTAGCCATAAAGACTTGGGGTATCACTTATAGTGATTAAAGCCCTAAGTATAAAAATCCAGCAAGCTTATAAAACCAGTCAAAGAAAGTAAGAACGATGTTATTTTCGTAAAGTATGTCATAGAATGATTTTTTTTGAGAAGTAAAGAGTTATATTATGTTGCTATTATAAAGTTTTGAAAGAAGATAATTATGCAAGGTATGATATGTAATGATTTTGAAAAGAATAAAGAACTATGGTATGATAATATTTTAAAACTTTGAAAGATGTTTATGTCATAAGTTTTATATAAAGATTGGAAAAGAAGTTAAAGGTTTGAGTCTAAAACTCATGTAACTCACGAGACAATTTTTGTCTTACGTATTCTATGTTTTGCCATGTATTCCAGGTCAATATAAGTTACTATCAATGGGATGAAGTTTAGCTGGAGTGGAGCTTAAGTTAGCTCCTATATTGGACTCAAGGTTAAATCCTTTCTTGCTTACTATGATTAGCTTGATATGAATTTGTACACCCACTGTTTTAAGCATTTAAATTATCGGTTTTTGATAAACCGTATTTTTGTATTCATGTATTTATACGAAAAACCATAGTATTTGCAAACAGTAGAAATGGGGTGTCACAATGGCGGCTAGGGTTAGGAAACCCTAGCCTTGAAATCGACAAGGCCATCTCCAACGGTTTAATTTTCGCCATAAACCCTTAGGCACAAAACAATTCATGCAGTTCAAATCAATTCACAAGAAAACAGCCTAAGCTCTGATACCACTGAAGGGTTTCTATGCAATCAATGAACACAAAATATTCCTAAGGTTCACATGCAACCCTAATAAAATCTATGTTTTCTTCTATGAAGATTAGAACTAAAAACCTAAAGGATACAATTCAATTCTAAAGAAGAATTAGGAAAACCAACCTTTGATCTTATGATCCTTCAAGCAAGCAGCAAAAAAATCCTGCCTCAAATGCAAGTCACACCCAAGTGATGGAAGAATCAGTCCAGCAGAGTAATTCCAGAGAGATGGAGGCGTGGGATTTAGGGCACCCAGGGGGTTCCTTATATAGCCTCCTAGGGTTACACCTGAAACCCTAGAAAGCCTCCAAGTGGACAAGGCTTTTGGACACTTGGACCAGACTCCCCAAAACCCTAATAGGGTTTCGCCAAAACCCTGGAGGCTCCTCCAGGGTGGCGCCAACTTTGCCCCAGGTTTTTACCTGGCCAGTTATTCAACTATTGAATAAATGTCAAACCAGTCCCTGCACCTTTTAATTAATTAATTTAATCACTGAATTAAATCCAATTAATTCTAGATTAAATCTTAATTAACTATCATAGTTTCTAATTAATATATTAACACTTAAATATATTAATAAACCATATATATATATTTTCTATTGATTTATTATATAATTAATAAATCAACTATTCTCTCTACTGAACTATATATCTATCCTCCATCTATGAGGGCGACCCAAATGGACTTTGCTTTTATTCATAAGATAAATACAATTATAAGTCATGGCTTAGACACCTAATCCAACAATTTGATGCTATCAAAAAACCATTAAAAACATGTATCTCACATGCTTCTTTTATTACGACATGCATACCTTATATAATAATAATAAATAAATAAATAAATAATAGAGAGTGAACCACCTTATGCACGCCATGTTTATGATATAACTCTTCTAAGGGAGTTCTATTAACCAAAATTGAAGGTAAAGATGATCTTAGACAAGATTTTGGGTTGCAAATAGTGGTTCAATTGATGGTGAAAAGAGATAATTATTTGTTCAGTTCTCCGCCTTAAAACAACATAATATAGGATTGATCAAATTTTATTGAGTTTGAATCATAATGATAATTTCTCAAAGAACAACTATGATTATCAAATGTTTGAACAAACGGAGCAGTTTACTTACAATACTTAATTGACATTCATAAAAAGCGTCTAATGAATTATGAGTTCAATACATTCGCTTTAGCATAAAGACATATTTATTGCTCATCACTTTTTCACAAACTTCGCGTAGGGCTAATAGTTTTCATTAATTTCCTATCTCATGGAATATGTTTTTCGCTCCTATTAGCCTAGGGTGCCAAAAGGGCCTACCTGGAGACTTGAGATCTCAACAAGAAATGCGAAGTTTTCTTAAAGTTGGCGGCCGATAGGCGAAGGAGAAAAAACTAATTCTGATATGATCAGGCTCCAAATAATAGGAATACCCTAACTCTTGGAACCGGAGCCTAACTATCTTCCGTTTGCAGCCGATGTTGCGGCAAAGTATGTCCGTCGGCATACCTCCACCTAGAGTCGAATCTCTTAGCTTCCATCGTGTTTATAGATATTTTAGTTAACCTCGAAGGAATAATAAAGAAGAAAATGCAACAATTTTATTGAGAAAATAGTAAAGTTAATAAAATTTATATAAATAAAGTTATATTTATAATTATAATATATCAATCCTTATGAAACAAAAAAAAAAAAAAATACTCCTGTAAAGTGAAAATAAGCTTATGAAAAGAAAGGAAATTTGTTTTAAAAATGCTTATTTTATTTTTATGTCTCCAAAAAGAAAATCTTGTTAACTCTAACATATTAATTTATTCTATTAATTTTTAATTACTAATGTTAAACACTACCCTAAAGCCGGGGCCCTAAATACTATAGACAACTAATAATTATATGAATTGAGACACCTTGAACAAAAGAAACCAGCATCCATGAAAACCGAATACCATGTTGAAGGGTTATCATACTTTATGATATCATCCAATGAAAAGCATCGATTGGGACATAAATCACCCAAAAATAGATATTGTGAGATTTTTTTGGCAACCATTGATGAGAAGCAAGGGATATTTGTAAATAAGAGTTATCCCGTGACTGTGTAGGATACGAGCAGCCATGAATTGTCACTTGGTAAACCAAGTTGGGGACATGGACTAATTAGAGGGTTTACTTTATTCATAGCATCAAGCCATCAACGTTTTCTTTGATACTTTGAACTATGATTATGCATGTCGCTTTCATCAATTAATTACTTAATTAACATTACATTAATACCATCATGCATGATATATTGATATTCAATTAATTACTTTCCAAGTCTCTTCCAGTTGATCTTTCAACTTTCTATATTGATGTTTATATTTTGAGTTTACATGGACACTTGTATGACTTTTGTAAGACTTGAAAAGTCACGATTAAATGGATAAAATTCAATTGTTTGTTCATTAACATAGATGGTACTTATAAGAAAATCTTATTTATTTTGGGAAACAATATGCGAAAAAGTTGACCATCGAAAATATATGGAAATCATACATATTTTTTTATTTTTCAAAATTTTTAATTGGTAGTGTAAAATGAACTTGATATTTTTCAACATGTGTAGGTTGAGTTTACTCATTTGTATTCACGTTTTTGTTTTTATTATCTTGCTAAGATGAAAAACTATTTTTTTATAAAAAGATATTTAAAAGATTTCAAATATTTAAAACGTTTCAAACGACAATATATTTGTCCTATTTGATCGTAGGAGATCAAAAATGTACTTCAATCTTGACCAAGAAAAATGTCATGTACAACTAAAATTTGGAAATAATTTCTTCTTTTAATTATAAAAAAATAAAATGAACGATCACGGAAGTTTAATTGCATTGAAAAGATCTCGATACTCTATATAGCAAGTTGGCGTGACGACAGTTAATTGTGTGAAATACCTATTTTACCCCCAACCATGTCAACCACATTCCAAACTGGTGTACGCTATTTCCGCAGCCAATTTCCAGAATAAATATCCTTAATTATCACGTGCTCCCAATATATTTGCCCTTGAAAATTATAATATTAAATATAAATTTTAATTTAATTTTTAAATTTTGTATATAATTCCAAATCCAACTTGCCTTCCGATCTCCACACGCCTATATATATAAAGAAATATCAGATCTCCCCCAACAATCATCAACTTCACATACTCTGTTCTTGAGAGAGAAAAGGAAACAAATTCAGCAACCCAAACATCAAAAAGATTCTGTAGAAAACTTCAATTGTACGCCCATGGAGTGGGTTAGAGGTAAAACGATCGGCCATGGAAGCTTTGCTGCTGTTAGCTTAGCGAAACCCATAAACCAGAGTTCAGGGTTTCCGCCATTAATGGCGGTGAAATCTTGTGGGGTGTCTCACTGTGATTCGTTAATGAATGAGGGTATGATCTTGGAAGAGCTTCAAGATTGCCCGGAGATCATTGGGTGTTACGGCGATTCGATGACAATTGAAAACGGTCAGCGATTGTATAATGTGGCGTTGGAGTATGCTTCCGGTGGAGCTTTATCGGAGAAGGTGAAGAATTCCGGAGGTTTACGGTTGTCGGAAAACGAAGTTCGGAGATACACGAATTCTATAGTAAAAGGGCTCGAGTTTATTCATCGGAATGGGTTTGTTCACTGCGACATCAAGCTTCAAAACGTGTTATTAGTCTGTGAAGATGGTAAAGACGCTGTGAAGATCGCCGATTTCGGATTGGCGAAGAAGACAACCGATACCGGCGAATTGAATTCAAAATACGAAATTAGAGGTACGCCAATGTATATGGCGCCGGAGACGGTTGTCCGCGGTGAACAGGAATCAGCTTCTGATATATGGGCACTTGGGTGTTTGGTAACGGAGATGATCACCGGAAACCCAGTTTGGAATTGCTCCGATATCGGAAATCTTTTGATGAAAATCGGCGTTGGAACTGAAATTCCAGAGATTCCCGGGAAAATATCAGAAGAAGCAAAAGATTTCATCGGGAAATGTTTCTTGAAAGACCCGAGAGAAAGATGGACGGCTGAGATGCTCTTAAATCATCCATTCGTGACCGCTGTTTCATTCAAAGATGAATCAGAGAATCAAATCTCGCCGAGAGACCCATTCGATTTCCCTGACTGGGAATCGGAGCAATCGTGTTCAGTGACGCCGGAATTCTCGCCGGAGTTCAATTGTTGGTTCGGGGATGAAGAATTCCGATCTGGGTCACCGTCAATTCCGCCGGCGACGAGATTAGGGCAGCTGCTGACAGATCAGAAACCCAATTGGTCCGTTTCAAACAGTTGGGTAAAAGTAAGATGATGCCAGCAGAAGCAGATTCAAAGAATGGGAACTTTATTATTTTACAATTTTGACACGGATTTTTTTATTAATTATAGTTGGAGTAGTAATTGATGATATTTTTGGCATCAAATTGTAAATACAGAAAGATATATAGAAGGTGTACATACACTTGACTTTGTTAGTATATGGCTTCATTCAATTATTCTTTTATCTCTACTACAATTTCCAAAGTTAATTTCCTAATTTAAATACATTTTTCTTAAGGATTTAGTAAATTGGGATATTTAATTTGGTACCCAAAGAAAGGGGGAAAAAAATGAGAACAGAACAATGGAATACATAAATAACTCATTGATGTTGTTTAAAGTTTCTAAATTATGAGAAAAATATCCAGCTCGATTCCAGTTCTAGATCTTAAAGAGCATAACTAATAATTGGCTTTCTAGAAGAGTATAGATTCAAAAAGTGAATCAATAATACACGGTTCTACTTTTATTCTTTGGTTCTGTGGTATAAACTTATATTTTGTCCCTATCAAGTAAATCATGTTAGAATAAGCAAATTTTGCAACGTACTTGTTGATACAATACTTGCATATTCGGGTCGATGTATGGACATTATATTTTAGTTCAAGTTATGGGAACCACCAACTATCGTGATCATATTCTCAAGTTTATAAGAACTTTTGAGTGGATTGAAACATAATTTATACAATTATACTTAATCAGTATTTATATTTCATTCGATTTTATTCGTATCCACATCATTCATTTTTACAATAATAGCAATGTACAGATTATATGATTATTTGCTGTTTTAGATCAAAATGTATTTTTTTAATTCCATGTGTATGTTGTTTTTAGGTTGGCAATGTGATTTTAATGATTGTGAGATCTCAAAATCGCATATTTTCACGTAAATGGTGAATTTGGTAAGGCCTATATAATATATAACGTGGATTTCAAACAATATATATCGAATGCCATGTTACGCAATTTATATCTCCCTTTTTTCTAAGATATCCGCATTAAAGAGGTTTTCCGAGTCATTTTTTAAGAGAGATTTGAAATGGAAAGGAAAAAAAAAGTCATGTTCTCTAATCTTTTTAATGAAAAGAAGTGGAATGAAGAAAAAAATTAAGATTTCTCATAATTTTCATTCCTAACTTTCCTCACAAAATGAAACGATTTAGAAAGAAAGTAATCTAAAACTATCATTTATCAATTTTATCAATCAATCTAATATTAAAAAAATTGCATAACCTTCGTAATCTGGATTTTCTTCAACACGTCTAACATGTGTTTCGTTCTCTATCATCAAAAGACTGCCAATTTATCATTCAACCTAACTTTCATTTCCATTCTTTCAAACTCGGAAACACAAATATGCAAGATATGTTTCATTTTTCCTCTTTTCTTTCTCTCATTATTTTCCTTCCATTTTTTCTTTTCCTTATAAAACTCGAGAACATAACGTAAATTACTTTGAGTGCATGTTATATAAATGATTTCGATGTTGCACGGTGGGAATGTCTTGTTTTTTATATGTGAATTCTAATACATATTATTGTAAATTGTATTTGTACGAATAATAAGAAATTATGTATTATTAAATACTTACTCTCCTGCACAATGTTTGAATAACGTAAACACATTATTCAATTTGTATATACTTTGTGTAAGAAACTATATGTTTTTTTTTTTCTTTTTGCTTGTTAAGGGTACATATGAGTTTTCAAAAGTTAAAAAAGCTCTTAACGAAGCATACTATGTACACATAGAACAAAGAGTATATAACATCTTAGACGTCAACTAACATACATTTACGATTACTTTTTGAAAAGCATAGTGTAAGTGTTGTCTCCTATTTGTGAAATCACAAATGCCATGGACATTATATTTTCTTAAACTTGGAATGTGCAAATAAACCCATGCCTTTTTCATATATATTGAATTTGAATTTCGTGTGTATGATAACATGCGAGTGTAATGTCTTATAGACTTATAGTCTTATATATGTTGCATTCATATTATACAACACAAAATCGGTGAATATGACATGTCATGGTCATCTTACCTATAAATTTAATGTAAAGTTCACAATATATTGTGTAAAATTCACTTCAAATAATTATAAGATTTGATTGTCTAAACTCATTGAAATCAATATGTAAGTCTGATTTTGTTATAAAAATTGTAATGATGTTCTCGTATGTGAATTTGACATGTCATGGTTATTTTACCTATAAAATTAATGTAAAGTTCACAATATATTGTGTAAAATTCACTTCAAATAATTATAAGATTTGATTGTCTAAACTCGTTGAAATCAATATGTAAGTCTGATTTTGTTATAAAAAATGTAATTATGTTCTGTTAGGTTAAAGATAGTGACGTGAATCGTCCGTGTTACCATTTTTTATGTAGAAGTAATTACGGACGTGTTTAACAAAACTAGCTCGAAACTATACTTTTTAACTGTGCAGAAGTTTTCACTATTTTGTGGTTGGTTATAATTCTTCCACTGTTAAAAAAAGCACATTGAAAATCTGAAAGCTACTTGGAGTACGTTCTAGATTAAAAAGCTTTTAGCTTAAAATAAAGTGAAAATGTCTTATAAGCGTAATAAACTTTATCGTAAGTACACATATAGTCATTTATCTTTTTTTTTTCTGTACACATATGACCATTATACTTTTTGTTTTGTACACATTTAGTCACTTATTTTTTTTGTTCACATATGGCTATTAAAGTTGTTTTTTTCTGTACACATTTAATCACTTATGTTAATTGTCATATGTGTACAAAAATAAAAGTTTAATAATCATATGTGTACGGAAAAAATAAGTCGCATAGTCATATGAATACAAATAAAAAACATAAATGACTAAATATATATAAAACAAAATGTTTAATAGTCATATGTGTACAAAAAAAACTAAATGTGTATTTACGACATTTATATGTCATTTTTCTAAAATAAAAGTTAAAAGCTTGTATCGGTGAACGAAGTTATTCATTTTACATATGATTTTTTTTTCTTAAAAACTAAACTTTAAAAACCTTTAAAAGTTCGCCGACAAACAACGTTTTTTTATGATAGTTTTTCTAATTCGAACTTATGTCATCTAAACTTATATCACTTATAATTTAATTACCCCGTAAAAATAGCTTTTACTTAATCATTCCACGATTGTTTTCATCATAATTTAAGTTCACATCAAAACCCAATCCTACCGTATCGTTTCCAATAATAAATGAGGAAATCCCGATGATGAGATTCATTATTATCATAATCAAATCATTATAAGAAAACCAATCATTTGGGGGAATGAATCTTGGTTTTATTTAATATATATATATATATATATATATATATATATTATAATTATTAAAAATTTAGAGATGTAACTTGCAAGTATCATGCTAGGGATTCTAAAGCAAAGCAAAGGCTCAAAGTAAAGATCTTTTCGCCACAAAATTGCTGTCTTTCGCAGACTTGAATCCTATCACTCTCAAGCAACTTTTCTTTTTTATATACTTATTTCATTTTCTATAATTAATAATATTCCTAGCACATTGCTTTCGCATTCCATTGGTTGTTTTTCTTATTACAGAATTAAACTTTATTCTTTCATCGAATCTACAAGTTAAAAAACATAACTGTATTGCAATAAATGTAGGACAGTCGATATTTGCATGGATTAAATTTAGGGCCCAAAAATCTAAGTCTAGATTGGTGTTTTTGGTGATCACTGCCTTTTATGACAACTTTTCTATAAATGTTATATTCTAGTGTCTTGTTAATTTTTTCTATAAAAACACTTGCTGTTATAAGAGTAATAAAAATAGCTGTTTTATATAATAAAGAGCTTAAGCTTTAAGTTAAACAAATAACGGCTTGAAACTACTTGTTTCCATAATAAATAGAAGTCTTTCCCTAAAAAAACAATAAGTAGAATTGGAAGAAGGCTTGTGAATGTAGAAAATATAATAAATGCACTTTTAACCAGTAGAGAATCCGCCAAAGGGCTTCTAGCCCAGCGGCATCAGGTGTTGTCCTCCCTACTTGAGGTTGAGGGTTCGAGTCTCGCTTGAGACATAAAAAAAAAAAAAAAAAAAAAAAACCCAATAGAGAATCCAAAAGTACGTTAAGATCACATGATCTAATTGTTGATTTACTTCAACGTACTTCAACTCTATGATCAAAATGTCATGTAAATGTAATGATACTTAAAGTTTTGTGAATTAGAAGTTGATTAATATTAGCATGTATGTTTAGAAGCTAAACAATAAAGAGATGCATCATTAAGCCACGTGTGTTTCCAAATTCCGATATACCTTTAGATGGCTATGGAGTATGGCCCATTACTTGTACAGTTGTAAATCGGCCCAGAAATAGTACTAAGAGTAGTACTAGAAATAGAATTTGGGCTTTAATTATAACATCGAATATATATGTAGACTGTAGAGTAGAGCTGCAAAAAAGAAAAAAAAAAGAAAAAAAAAAACCAGCCTGTAGATTGAAAACATAATCTGATAAGGAAAACTGGTTCAGCAGCAACCGATCCGGTTTTAAACCGAACAACGGGTTTGCACCGGTTTTGCATTCTGCCCGTTGAAATTAGTTTGGTTTCGATTTGGCAGAAACTGGTTTGAAGATCCGGTTCAAGCGCATAGCCGTTAGAAACAATTTTTCCCACAAATAGTAATTTTATTTTGCCTAAATAACCCATTTCACCTTCATTTGCTAGTACAATAGGTATTGAATGTGCCAGTTTTATCACACCATTCAAAAACGCAATCTAATAAATCAAAATGCAATCCCGGTCACTAGTTACTACTTACTAGCTTTATTTACTTTTTGTTCCAAGTAATGGCATTCGAAGGTGGTTTATCACAATTTTCTGCTGGTGTTGGTGTTGGTGTTTCGTCATGCAATTTAACAATTGTTACGATCAAAGCTACAAAAAGAAAAACGAAAATTTGGCAACATTTGACTGTGTGAAGTGTTCAATGGAACAAAGAAAGTTTGATGCGGCAATGAAAAACCATGCAATTTTTTATTGCAAACGCGTTTCAGGAAATGATGACAAAGTTTGTGATTCAAGAAAGTTTTCTTTCGACTTCTTCGACAATCCGCAATTAACAAGGTTCGTCCAAGAAACTCTTCAACTGTACTATTGTCATGTAAGTCGCTAGACCCTTAGACGCAATTACATAATATGTGGTGAATTGCTAAAGATGAAATGATTCAAGGCTTTGACAAATTATAATCCGAAATAAACTTAACTTACGATGTTTGGACGACTCCACATAGTTCATCGGATTCATCTCTCTCCATTGCCCCTTATTGAATAATTGTGAATACTTGGCAAATGAAGAAACATATGATTATGTTTGAATTGTTTAGATATTTTCATATTAGATATAATTCATATAAAGTTTTAGATTACATAATAAATACTTATAAACTACAAAACAAAGTTTTCTATATCTTTTGATGATGCGTCAAATAGTACCACTGCAGTTAGACACTAGTTTGCAATGGCAAATGTTATGTCGTGTTAGTTCTAGTAATTCTCGATGTTGTAAAGATATGAAGTTTTATAACAATACGAATTTCATTTGGTAAGGCCCAAATTTGGACATACCCATAAATATAAATATTGTATATTCTTTTGTTCACATTGTATAGTGTAGGGTTCCTTATGTAATATTTTTATCTATTTATCCCGAAGCAATACAATACCAATCCTAATTGTTTTTTCACATTATCAAACATTGGTATTGATTCGGGCCGATTAACCCATCACCTCCGTTTATAATTCATATAAAGTTTTACATAATAAAAACTTATAAACTACAAATCAAAGTTCTCTATATCTTTTGATGATACGTCAAATAGTACCGCTGCGGTTGGACAATTAAAATAAAATATAAAACTAGTTTGCGATGGCAAATATTATGTTGTGTTAGTTCTAGTAAGGCTCGATGTTGTAAAGATATGAAGTTTTATAAAAATACGAACTTCATTTGATTAGGTCTAAATTGGGACATACATGTTAAATATAAATATTGTATATTCTTTTGTTCACATTGTATAATATAGGGTTCCTTAAGTAATATTTTTATCTATTTATACTAAAGTAATGCAATACCAATCTTAATTGGTTTTTCACATTATCAAATATGGTATCGAGTCGGGCCACTTAACCCATCACCTCCGTTGCCTCATCATCGACACTATATGTCGTTATCCTATCACCATCCATATTTCCGTTAATTGTAGCCGCCGCACGCCGTCTCCGCTGATCTCTTGGTGATTATGCGGATGTTGTTTCTTTTTTATTTACTGCTTTTCCAATCTCAATACACCATCAACAACCATACTTCATAATTCGCTGCTGCCACCTTGGATCAACCTCTATATTGATTCCCGCATCTAACTCTCTTCTTCTAGCAATCACTATTTACCAAAGTTGACCTTTCCATTATTATTTGTGTTATTTTATTTCTCTTATCCTTCAAACTTCATGCCCTGAAGTGCCACTACTGACGCCTCTAGTGTAACACCCCATTTCTCAAAATAAAAGTTTGTAACCATAATTACAAAGTTTTACATTACAAAAACTTGATTTAACAAAAACCGATATACAACTTCAAAACACAAAATGAGGTTTTACAACTTCAAGTACACAACCATAGTTCAAAACGCAACTATTAAATACATGTCCCACTAGCAGTCCTTCTAATACCCAAAAGATCCTCTCGACTTTTGCTTACTTCACCTGAATACATAGCATTTTCACAAAAACAAACAAACGTAAAACATAAAGTCTTGTGCGTAATGTGGTGACAAGTAGCAAGTACAACAAGCAACTATAAAGCTGATTTCTTTCTTATCATGACAAAATAATTATAACTCATGAACAAATCTTTCTTCCTTATATTTCTATATGGGAAATTCTCATATTTATCCTCCCTTCCCAGAATGGAACTAATCCATCGTGCGTCTCCTTCGCTTCCTCTTGGGTAATCTGAAAAAGCCCAAGACTTTACTTTTTGTGATTCCAACTTCTTTTGAGCCGTTGACCTTAGTGTTTCGCCACCATTCTTTGGACAATTGGAACTAAAATGTTCCATCTTATGGCACGAATAACATTCTACTTCATTAATATCCTTCACTTACAATCCTTCTTCTTATGACCAAACCGGCTACAATTGTAACATGCACCCGCTCCGGTTTGACAATCGCCTTCATGCTCCATCCCCCACTTTTCACACTTTTTCCTATTGTCTTACCTGGATTGCCAAAGGATTGGTTTGGCTGAAACTTTCCTTTCTTCTTAAAGTTTCCACTAGTATCCTCAAACTTTCTCTTATCACCAAAGTTCGATCGTTCTTAATTTCGGCGCTTCCCTACATCCTCGAGCATAATGGTTGACCCGGGATCGAGCAGAGGAATATGATTCTCCTACAAATGGCAGCATGTCACAAAATTTCTTGGTATACTCGTCCACTGACAAGCTACCCTTCTTCAGATTAAGGAAAACTTCTTCTAACTTCTTTATGTCTCTTGTGAGACAAATTTTTTTCAAACGAGAAACAAATTAATCCCAAGACCACTTGTATACCACATTCTTTCCAAGGCCTTCGTATAATATGCTCCACCACACCAAGGCGTCATCCTTTAAAATTCGCAAAACATAGTACACTTTATCGCCTTCATCGCATATGCTAACTTCCATGACTTGTTCGGTTTCCCGAACCCACCTCATAGTTACCCTTGGTTCAATGCTACCAATATATTTTGTCGGTCTACATGAGAGGAAGGATTTAAAAGTGTATCCTTTTCTGTCCTCCGTTCACATACTCTCGTCATCTTTAGAAGAATCACCATCAGTTGACCTCCTAGAAATCTCTCTTGAGGAATGAGTATCAGATTCCCCAAGTCGATTATCAATTATCTGATTCAGATCTTCTTTCATTTCTTTCCTTAGATTAGTAATAAGGTTTTGAATGGCTTCTAATGTCACATTTTGCAGTGGCGGGAGTTGCTCAGGCCCCACATCACTTGCAACATTGGCAGGTTCACTTCCCCATGACAAGTTGTGAATAGCTGTATGCCCGTCACTTGGAAGTTATTGTCTATCACCATCCATTTACTATAATAAATCGATAAATTTTATGTTCAATATACACAGTTTCTATATAATAATCGCAAGCGGTAGCATGTTATCTCTGTATTTACTTACACAATTCTATTACTCGTACTATCCTGTAGATTCTATTTCACAGCTATAACTCTATTGGTCTAGGTATACTTCTCAATTACTATGTAATACTTGTTTCTACTTTCTTAGTTTAAGCCTAGGATGATATTCCACCATAATTCGCTTAAACCATTGCTCTAATACCAAAATTTTAACACCCATTTCTCAAAATAAAAGTTTGTAACCATAATTACAAAGTTTTACATTACAAAAACTTGATTTAACAAAAACCGTTATACAACTTCAAAACAGAGAAAGGGGTTTTACAACTTCACATACACAACCATAGTTCAAAACTGGTGGTTGTCGAGGCCAACAAAAATAAACCTTACTTCTAGTACACAAATTTGCGTATAGCGGTAAAGGATCATATCCACGGAGATTGGTTCAATTTGTAAAACAATGCGATCAATTCAAAATGAGATATATTTTTAAACAAAATAAAATAAGGGGGGTGGGGGTTTGATTGTTTGAGTTGAAAAACAAATGACAATAATCATTCAAGCATCCAAACTCATGAATAATAACACAAGAACAACTTAGAATTTTAAACAAGTTGCATTCATAGATTAAGAACCAAATACTCATAAATCTTTCAAAACCCAACTTGTTGTTCAAGGATTTACCCAATATTGATAATTAAAAGTTCTAGCCAAGCATGGCTAAAACAACAAGCATCAAAATGTAAATGAATATACCAAGCATAAATGTAGCAAAATCACAAACCCAAGTGAAGAAAATGTGGAGCAAAGCTTCAAGAAATCTTATCCAAAGCTCCAAGGAAGCTCTCCCACGAAATCCTCTAGTCTAAACTGTGTAAAAGATGATGAAATACCCTTTCCCCATACCCCTTATAGCAGTCCCACACTTGAAATGACAAAAATGCCCATAAGGACATTTTACGCGGGTCACGCAAAATTACAAAAGGATTCGAGCGGGTCGCGCAAAAGTACAAAAAGCCCAGAAAAGGCCTGATTCGGTCCAACTCAGCAAAAGGGCTCTTTGTCTCTTTCTTCTTTGGTCCAAACCCGGTTTTTGACCATATTTGACCACCTTTTGGGCTAGGTAAGCCCACTAGAGCCCATGTCTTCTATTTTGGTCCATTAGTTTGCTTCAAGTCCAAGCCCTATAGTGATCTGAGCATCCAAAATTCCGCATTCGCTTATTTTTCCGCTCCCGCTAGTCTTTAATAAAATCTACATTTAAACACAAAAAGACTAAAAAGTATCCCCGAATGATAAAAGTATAAAAATACAAAATATGCATGTGAATTATACTGAAAATGAAATAAAACGTATTAAATAAATTATAAAAAGAAGAAATAAAAACGAAGTGTCAAAACACCCCAAGCTTAAACCTTTTATTGTCCTCAATGAAAACAAGACAAGAATTAAGTCGAGGCGATCAAAACACAAAAAGGAAAAAGAATAGACACCCTAGGTCGCAACCAAGACAACACCCATCATAATTAAAAATCATGTTAATTTGGACCCCATGCACATAACAAGTATACCAATGGTTGAAACAAAAGATCATCAAGAGGAACAAATTTTCACTAAGCACTTAGCATAGACACGTTAGGGCAAAATATAAACTCACACATGAGACCTTCACTAAGTATACAAAGCGTAACGCAAGCAAAGGGCGTGCGCACAATTGTTCGCTCCCCTCCTGTTTATTCACTCATGCCACAAGATGTGTGACTTCGCAAATGTCGTCTTCAGATATTTGGTTATAAACGCTCATTTTATAGGAGGGGCGCTCGGATGTCGAACAATGTAGTTATACTAAGTTGACTTTGCACAAGTCCTCCAACCGACCACATTTGCATACCACACACTAAACACATGATCTTCCAAAAATAGAGGGACAAAAAAAAAGAGTACAACACAAATCCTAAATACAAAGATAGAAATAGATGCCTAGACGACCAAAACAACTAAATATTAAACTTCAAATTGACTCAAAGTGGATAAAGAGTTAAAAACGTAGTCAATAGATGAAGTTGTAAATCAAAATGAGATTTAGTTGTTATTTTGAAACCAAAACGATGTGAGATTTCAAAACAAGTAATCACTTTATTATATTTCTGTGGGAACTTTTCTATAAACTTTACTAAAACAATTCGAGAAATCACTTGGTTCGGTCCTTTCTTTTTTTTGTTTTGTTTTTTTTTTTTTTTGAATTTTTTGACCAATCTTTTAGAACCAAGTGAAATAATAATTTCTAGAATTTCACCATAAAAAATAACTTCACTAAATTTTCTAAAATAATTAGAAAATAATATTTTCGAAATAATTTGCAATTTTGCAAACATAAACATAAACATTGCACAACTAAATTTTGAAATCTAAATAACAGACACAAAAATGACCAAAACAATATGTACAAGGTCATAAAACACTACTAAACACAAAATACCTAAATGAAACAAAAATGGAATAAAAACAATGTTTTTGTTCGTATCTTTGGAAGATCGTGATTTGCAATAAATCTTATATTTAATGAACACTATGCAAATAATTGATCATGGGGGGGACTAGTGCAACTTCCATAGTACTTTTCCTAGTCGATTACACACAGTTATGAACTCACGGGTGAATAAGGCGCCATTTGCTAGTACTTTTGATTCAATTTCATGTGTGGTTTCATATTCCCACCAAACGTACTTATACTAGGCAAATTAACAAAAAGAGGTTCCTAATGAAGATCTAAAGTTTCAAAATTTGGTAATGTCGCATGTACACGGGGGACAAAAATACAAGAAGTTAGTCATGAAGATGTATTATAGTTGCAATTAAAGATGTCATATAGGTGGCAAGTAAGAGATAACAAAAATGCATGAAAATTATTTTATGTTCCTAACTAAATGCAACTAAATTGCTTTAAAAATGCAAAGTTGAAAAAAATAAAATAAAATATTTTTGGAGTTTTTGGAAATTTTGAAAAATTTACCTAAAATGCAAAAATATGAAATACCCCACCCCAAGCTTAGAAATAAGCATTGTCCTCAATGCTTGGGAGAAAGGGTAAAAAAGAAAATCACATCGGTGGATCGGGAAGAAAAAAAATGGGAAATGCCCCGTCGGGCGTTGCCAACGGATCCCGGAACATGAGCATGGGTCCCTTAGAACTTTATTTTCTTTAGCCTCGGGATGTGCTTGGCTTAGCACCCCGTTTAACGTTTCGGGACAACATTTTTCAATCCAATACAATGCAACAACAATTCAATATAAATCAAAACCATGGATTAAATCAAAGAAAAGGAACGAGTATACCCTCGTAGCGTGTCCTGAGCTGATGATCGATCTGCACAAAAAAAATTCTGTTTCGAATTGGGCGCGGGTCACGTGCAAACCCTCCCGGGTCGGGTTTTCTGTTCGGATTTGACTCGGGGCTTGGGACTTAGACTTGCTGAAAATGGGTACCCGACTGGACCGTGTGATCGACCCGTTGAAATGACATTGACCCAACTATGTTGACTCGACCCCGACTCGGCTGATTCGGACCTGTTCACCGACTCAACTCAGTGAGTTAACTGAGTTGACCCGCCCAGTTGCAAATCGGGAAAAGTGGAAGGTGGGGATTTGTTGCACAGGTTCACCGGAGTCCAAAACAGGCAGTGGAAGCTCGAGAACCGGCGGCTAAGGGGTCGGAATCTGTAGTTGCAGGTGAGTTTGGTGAGGTTTGGTGGAAGAGGAAAGGGGAGAATGGGGATGCAGTGAAAAGGAGGCAGGTTAGTGGGGTTAGAAGGCCAGGCGACGGTGGCGTGAGCAGGCGGCATTACATATCAGAGCAGCAGCGGTGAGGCGGTGGGTCGGATTAAGGCTCGCACAGGTGGTGCTGGATCGAGGGAGAGGAAGGTTTGCGAGGTTACGCGTGGTCGCAGCTGCGAATGGAGGCGGTCGGAGACGTGAGCAGATGGCGGACGGCGGTGAGTTGAGTGCAGGCGACCGGAGAAGAAGGTCGGAGATGGGAGATGGGAGTACGGGAGGTTTGTTGTTCGCGTAAGGGAGAAAGGTAAGAGGAGTGAGCTGATTCGGGTTAGGGTTAGGTTAGGGTACCGGGTCGTGGGCGGATTATGGGTAACAGGGTAGAATTGGGTGGACAAATGGGTCTCCACGCGAGTTGAGCTTGGGTCGTGCAAATGCCATAAATGTGACAAATGTTTCTTCTTTGAAAATCAAGTCCCTGTTAAAATCCATACGGGCCGCGCAAACCGTTCACACGGGTCGCGTGACCCCTTTGTAAAATTCACGCGGGTCACGCAAACCACCCGAGGGACCATTTTTGCAAACTTTTTTCAGCACCCATTTTTCGCTCAAAACGCTTTCTGAACTCGTTTTTCGACCCCGTTTCAACCAAAAGTCACATTCTCATCAAAACTCACTTGGTAAATTATTAAAAGCTTCACACAAAAATTTCGTTAGTCCAAAAATCAATTTATTCGATATTTTTTTAATATTTTTTAACTTTAACTTTTTAAAAAAAAAATTTCAAATCAAGATTCAAGTTTAAAGTCGGTATTTTTTAAAATTGAAAATAAAAATTATAACTTTAAATAAAGATCTCGATTATATATTCAATTCCAAAGCAACTTGAAATTATCAAAACATTGCAAAAAATTTATTTGTGATCGAGAAAAATCGAAAGACGAATTTTCTTCCAAAAAGTGCACTTCTTTAACGTCTTTGGCAAGACGTGGTACCAACTTACGCTTCACCATTGTCAGAGGCATCCATGACCGTGCTATCCAAGAAACGTGCATCGGAGTTGGGAGGATCTACAAATGCCACGTCGTATTTTATCAATTTGCACACACCCAACCCAATTACCGTTCCTTCATTTTTCGGCTTCAAAGATGAGTAATCTCTTTTTCGTTTTGAAATCCTTTTGTGAAACCCTTTCGTCACTATCATCTCCAACAAATCTTCGACGTTCAATTCAAACAAGTTTTGAGTCAAAGGTTCAACCACATCAACAAAATAACAAGATGACTTGGATACTTCATGGCATCATTGATGTTGAATCCAACCTTTTCACCATCAAACTCCATAGTCAAGGCACCCGCATGCACATCTATGATGGTTCTAGCCATTTTCAAAAATGGTCTTCCCAAGAATATCAAAGAGGATTTGGAAGGGTGTTTCTCATCCAAATCAATAACATAGAAATCCGTGGGAAAAACCAATTGGTTAACTTGCACTAGAACATCTTCCAACACACCTCTAGGAAAAATACTTGATTTGTCCGCCAATTGAATGATCACACCCGTTTCGGTCAACGGACCAATATTAAGTGAAGAATAAACCGAATACGGCATGACATTGATAGATGGGCCCAAATCAAGCATGGCACTACTAATCATGACATCCCCTATCTTGCATGGGATGGTAAACATGCCCAGATCTTTGCATTTAGGCGGCAACTTTCTTTGAAGAACGGCAGACACATTCTTGCTCATAGAGATCTTTTCATTTCCTTTCAACTTCCTCTTGTTAGTGCAACGATCTTTCAAAATTTTAGCATATCTTGGATTTTGTTGGATTGCGTCTAACAAAGGAATATTTATCTATATTTTACGAAGAATGTTCATAATGTCTTTCTCGTCCTCTTTTTTCTTGGCAGTGGCAAATCTCGAGGGGAACGGTGGTGGTATGACTAGAGGCATACGTGTTGGCGTTTTTGGCATCTCCACTTTTTCATCAACAATGGACTCTTTGCTAGGAACAACTCCAACTTGGCATCTCCACTTTTTCATCAACAATGGGCTCTTTGCTAGGAACAACTCCAACTTGTCTTCTTCTTGAGTAGTTTCGTTGGTCTCATTTCCTCCAACTTGTCTTCCATTCCTTAAACAAATTGCATTAACGGTTTCTCTAAGATTCTTTTCGGTTGGGGAGGGGAGCTTCTAGGTTTGCAATGTTATTTTTAGTTTCTTGTTGGAACTTATAAGTACTCGTAGCCAATGATTTTACAATGTCTTCGAGTGACATTCCGGAACTACTTGGTTGTCGTTGGGGTTGTTGTTGTTGATATTGCGGTTGGTATTGTGGCCTTTGTTGGTAATGTTGTTGTTGTTGAGGCGCATAATTCAAGTTGGGATTTGGCTTCCAACTTGAATTATAAGATGCATGATAATCCGAGTGCCTTTGGTGTTGACCTTGGTGTCCCCCCATCATCGCGTTCACTTGTGCATCATCTTCATGTAAAGTAGGACACACATTCGTATGATGTCCCACATTGGCACAAACACCACACATCAACACTTGTTGACTATTTCCTTTCACGAATTGTTGGACAATGGTAGTCAACTAGACAAGCTTCGCTTCAAGGTTCGATGCGTTTACTTCCTTCATTTGTGGTTGTGGGTCTCTACGTATGTCTTGTCGGGGGCCAAAATGTTGTGAATTTGTGTCCATGGTTGATATGAGTTCTCTACTTTGTTGCGGTGTTTTGCTAAAGATGTCACCGCCACTATAAGCATCAACCAACCTCCTTTCAATGGGAAGCAAACCTTCATAGAAGTATTGGATGAGAAGTTTTTCGGGAATTTGATGTTGTGGAATTTGCACAAAGACTATTGAATCGTTCCCAATAGTCATGAAGTGTTTCATTTTGGCCTTGGCGAATTCCACAAATATCGTTCTAAGTGCGGACGATCTTGTAGCAGGATAAAACTTGTCTAAGAATGCTCTTGCCATTTGAGGCCATGTGTTTACCGATCCTGGTGGAAGGCAAAACAACCAATCTTTTGCTCGATCCACCAACGAAAAGGGGAATGCCCTTAACTTGATTTGATCATCGGTAGCACCTTGCGGTTTCATGCTCGAGCAAATTATATGAAACATATTCAAATGCTTGTGAGGATTTTCATTTTCCAACCCGTGATAGGTAGGAAGATGATGGACTAAACCGGACTTCAATTCCATTCCGGGTTCAAGATTGAGATATTGGATGCCAATGGGAGTTTAAGTGACATCCCTTTCCATCATTTGTCTTAAGGTTCTTTCGGGATTGCGGTTTTCTTCCATTTGGATTGGGTTTCTTTGATTTGGGTTTATCGGGTTGGGTTGTTCAAGGTTGATTGTACCGGTTGTGTTTCGATAATTTCGGGAATTTCGCGAGGTGTTTCGAGAATTTCTTGTCGGGTACCGAGGCTTGACTGGGTCTCAATATCCGTCCCACTCGAAGAATCAGATTGGTTTCCCAACGCCACGTTGGCACCTGAACTTTGACCTTTTCGAAGCCCCGTTTCCTTTCTCAAGTGTCTTGCTTCTTTTTCGATTTCGGGATTGAACTCTAATATACCTGTTCTAAGAGATCTGGGCATAGAAAAACAAACGGATTAAAAGTACAAATCCCCGGCAAAGGCGCCAAAATTTGGTGGTTGTCGAGGTCAACAAAAATAAACCTTACTTCTAGTACACAAATTTGCATATAGCGGTAAAAAATCGTATCCATGGAGATTGGTTCAATTTGTAAAACAATGCGATCAATTCAAAACGATATATATTTTTAAACAAAATAAAATAAAGGGGGGGGGTTGATTGTTTGAGTTGAAAAATGAAAACAAGAGTAAGTAAACAATTTTTTGTGAAGTAAATCAAATATGGAGAAACTATCAATATTGAGATTTCATCACAATTCCAACTAGTCGGTTTATCATCAAGATTTATGGTGCAATGTGTTTAATTTAATCTAGTTTGGCTATAGCATCTCAAAAGATTGAAACACCACCTAGATTCTTCTTAATTGTATGGAAATTAGAAAAGTTCTTAATAACCATCTTAATCAAAGTGAAAAGACAAATAAGCATCCAACCCAAGTAAAATGATAAACAATATGGATCTAAGAATCACCAAACTCAAAGGAAGTCAATAAGCTTACATTTCTCCTTGAAGAACACAACTCCATGATTTTAAAAATGAATATAAGCATCCACAAAAATCATTTGTCACTAGTTTGTTTTAGAAATCGATTACGTAATTAGAAAAACAAATGACAATAATCATTCAAGCATCCAAACTCATGAATAATAACACAAGAACAACTTAGAATTTTAAACAAGTTGCATTCATAGATTAAGAACCAAATACTCATAAATCTTTCAAAACCTAACTAGTTGTTCAATGATTTATCCAATATTGATAATTAAAAGTTCTAGCCAAGCATGGCTAAAACAACAAGCATCAAAATGTAAATGAATATACCAAGCATAAATGTAGCAAAATCACAAACCCAAGTGAAGAAAATGTTGAGCAAAGCTTCAAGAAATCTTCTCCAAAGCATCAAGGAAGCTCTCCCACGAAATCCTCTAGTCTAAAATGTGTAAAAGATGATGAAAAACCCTTTCCCCATACCCCTTATAACAGCCCCACACTTGAAATGACAAAAATGCCCATCAGAACATTTTGCGCGGGTCGCTCAAAATTACAAAGGGATTCGCGCGGGTCGCGCAAAAGTACAAAAAGCCCAGAAAAGGCCTGATTCGGTCCAACTCAGCAAAAGGGCTCTTTGTCTCTTTCTTCATTGGTCCAAACCCGGTTTTTGACAACCTTTTGGCTAGGTAAGCTCACTTGAGTCCATGTCTTCTATTTTGGTCCATTAGTTTGCTTCAAGTCCAAGCCCGATAGTGATTCGAGCATCCAAAATTCCGCATTCGCTTATTTTTCCGCTCCCGCTAGTCTTTAATAAAATTTACATTTAAACACAAAAAGACTAGAAAGTATCCCCGAATGATAAAAGTATAAAATACAAAATATGCATGTGAATTATACTAAAAATGAAATAAATCGTGTTAAATAAATTATAAAAAAAAGAAATAAAAACGAAGTGTCAAAAACGCAGCTATTAAATACATGTCCCACTAGCACTCCTTCTAATGCCTAAAAGATCCTCTCCACTTTGCTTACTTCACCTGAATACATAACATTTTCACAAAAACAAAAAAACGTAAAACATAAAGTCTTGTGAGTAATGTGGTGACAAATACATAACATTTTCACAAAAACAAACAAACATAAAACATAAAGTCTTATGAGTAATGTGGTGACAGGTAGCATGTACAACAAGCAACTATAAAGCTGATTTCTATCTTATCATAACAAAATAATTATAACTCATGAACAAATCTTTCTTCCTTATATTTCTATATGGGAAATTCCCATATTCATCGTCTTTTTCTACAATGGAACTAATCCATTTGTAAGGGCGTGTTAATTCCATCACCCTTCATGGCATACAACAAATCTAACCACATTCTTCTCAGCGGTGCCAGATGTATTCTTAAAAGTTGATTCAGCCTTTTCAAATTTTGATTTTAATGTATTTAGTTCAACAGTCAAACTAGCAATATCTTCATTGGCAAACCTAAGGTGACATCTAGTTGTGCTAAGTTCTTAATGTATTTTCAGATAATCAGAAGTTTTGGCATCTAAGGCTTCTTGAAGGGGTCTTAATTTTCTTTTGTGTTTGTGAACAAGGTTTTCAGTTTCTAAAATTTCTCTAACTAAGTTTTCATTCAGTTCACGATATCTAGCAATTATATCAATACATGACTGAGAAGAGCAAGAAACTTCACTAACCTCATCACCGGCAGGAGTGGTAGACACCATGAAGGCAAACTACAAATCCATCATCTCTCCTTCTGCAACATCCACGTCCATCTCTCCTTCAATCTGGGCCAAGTGAGCTCTGCCCTCTCCATTCAGGTTTAGGTCCTGCAACTAATCCTCCCAGGTGAATTGTTGAGCTACCATCTCCCTTTCAGCATTCTGAGGATGAGCAACTTCACGATTTGTTCCAACTGGCACCATGGTTCTATCTGGATTCTCCATTCTTGGCTTGGTACACTCACGAGCAAAATGACCGAGCTCGTTGCAGTTGAAACACCTCAGATTAGCTTTTCCAAAAATCACCTTCCTCTCACCATTGTTGTTTACCCAGCTATTCCTTCCTGTTCTTTGAGTGAATTTATTGGCCCCGTGCACATCCATAACAATGTGCCAAGAAATGTCCATCTCTTCCAAGTCATCTGGAATGATTTGATCAAGGTCTCCTGCAGTCATCGGATAAAACAGTTCATCAGCAACCAAGGCATTGTAACAGTCTAGAAGACCAGCCATCAAACCAAGATTCTCTTCAGCACCCTGAGGAAGAGATTGAGCAGCAGTTGGGGCTTTGACAGAAGAAGCAGCAACAGGTGGAACTTGAGGTGCCATAGAGGATGAACCAGGTTGAAATTGAGTTTGGACTTTAGAAGTGGCATGACTAGTAGGTTGGACAGAGAAAGCATTGTTGGTTGAAGTACCAATATTAGCTGACTGGTACGAGCTAACATGATTCATTTCTCTCTGTTTGTCATCTATGTCACACGATTTTATAATAGCCATAATCTCAGAAAGTGAGAGTCTAGCTAAGTCCTTCTTGATGACCGCCACGTTCATGTCCCAGCTTCTAGGAAGAGAATTTAGAAGCTTCTTGTTAACATCAATCTTGGGAAAGGAAATCCCAGCAGTAGATAACTCAGTGTGAAGGGTGATGAACCGCTGTAGCTGGGCTTCCAGAGATTCTCCAAGGATGTGATTAAACATGTTGAACCTTTGGCGAAGCATATCTTGCATACTTTGCTTCATATCCTCATTACCTTCATACACGTCAATCAAAGCATCCCACAAAGATTTGGCAGTTGTATATTCACGGAAACCCTGAGCAATTTCTGGAGAAAGTGTCATTGAAAGGGTAGCAAGGGCTCTTTGATCAGGTTCAACCTTTTCAAAATCCAAATCAGTGCATTCTTCAAACGGCTTATCCACCAAGACTTCGTCTCTAGTTACGGTAATTCTGACCGGTGGACCTAAAACGCTTTTCCACAGCTTGACATCTTTCATTTTAATGTACTGTTCAAATCGATATTTCCATTCTGTAAATCCTTCGGCTTTGATTAAACGGGGAATACGGGTAACGGTACCCATAATAGAATCGAGATCGTGGTTAACGTTTGAAATAGCGGGATCCATCGGAAATGATTTTTGAAAATGCTTCGAAAAATTAAATCACAGAAATTAAAATCGCAAGAATTTAATGTGACTGGACCAAACAGCACGCTAAAAGCACCGAACAACAGCAAAAACTGATCAATTTGGGGCGAGAAATGATTCAGGCGAACAATTAACTTGACCGAGCAACTAGTTTGACCGAGCAATGGAACACACCCTGAACAACCAGCCGAACAAAAAATCAACCAAGCAATTAGCTTGACCAAACAACTCACAAACTCGCACAATAGTTCTGAAAACCCACTTTTTGGATAAAAAACGATTTTTGAGTGAAAATTGCTTGAAGATCTTCGATAATCACGAAGAACACAAGCTCATAAACACCAAAAATAGTCAATAATCGACCAAAAACGGATCAAACTCTCAAAAACTTCAAAAAATCTCCAAGAACAGAAGATTGATATCAAAACAAGCTCTGATACCAATTGTAGGTCCACAATACTCTCTAGATCACAATGGTATCAATCCAAACACTAGAACACAAGGAGATTAATCTTCAATGCACACTATATTCAATAGTCTAGTACATAAGATTGTGATTGCTTGAGTGAACAATGAACTTTCTCTCTCTAGCTTAGCACTCTTCACAAGGCAATCAACCCTCAAAATGGCGGCTCATAGAGCCTTAAATATCCTAAGCCTAAAACCCAAGCAACCTAGGCCCATGGACCGAGAAACAAGCCCATATGGACATTTCGATCAAGGAGCAAAACCGAACAACCCATGGTTGTTCGGTTCACACCGATTAACCAATTAAATCCCTATAACTTTGATATTTTACATTTTTTGTCCCAATAAATAAAAGATTAAACCAACCAATTAATTCCTAACAGTTTCGTTTCACCCGCTGCAAGCCAACATAGAGGTGTTCTACATTTTTCTACCATACGATGCCTCGAAAGGTGGCATTCCTATGCTGGAGTGATAATTGTTGTTATATGCAAATTCAACAAGGGGTAAATTCTCATCCCAATTTCCCCCAAAATCTATAACACACATTCTCACCATATCTTTTATTGTGAATTGTTCTTTTACTTTGGTCGTCCGTAGGTGGATGATATGCTGTACTTAGATGAATTTTTGTTCCCAGTCTTTCCTGTAGAGCATCCCAAAACTTAGAAGTAAATCTTGAGTCTTTATCTGATACTATCGATAAGGGTGCACCATGACGTCTCAACACTTCATCTACATAAATTTGGGCTAACTTTTCAAGCGGAGTGGTTTCTTTTATCGCAAGGAATAGTGCACTTTTAGTCAATTTGTCAACAATGACTCAGATAGAGTTATGTCCTCTTATCGTTCTCGGTGATCTAACTATGAGATCCATAGTTACATCTTCCCACTTTCCTGCGGGTATTTGTAGCGATTGAGCACTCTCATATGGAACTTGATGTTCTGCCTTCGCTTGTGCGCATGTTGTACACTTAGAAATGTAATTGGCCACCCTTTTCTTCATTCCTGGCCAGTAATACTGCCTTTTTAGATCTTGATAAGTCTTTGTACTTCCCGGATGAATAGAATATTTGGACTTATGGGAGTCTTCTAGAATCAACTTTCTTAATCCACCAGTCTTTGGTACCCAAATCCAGTTCTTGTAGGTCTTTAAACCTTGAGTATTTTCTTCAAATACCATATTCTTCCCTAACTTATCATTCTTTACATCATCACTAGCCATCACTTTTTGTTAAATATCTTTGACTCTTTCTATAATATTGGACACTAGCTCAATTCGCATCGATCAATCCTTGATTATTTTCTTGGGAACTTTTCTACTTAAGACATCAGCTACAACATTCGCCTTTCCAGGATGATATATGATCTCACAATCATAATCACTAATAAGTTCAAGCCATCTTCTTTGCCTCATATTCAGCTCTTTCTGCGAAAACATGTACTGAAGGCTTTTATGGTCAGTATACAACTTACACTTTGTTCCATACAAATAATGTCTCCAAATCTATAGTGCGAAGACAATTGCTGCAACCTCTAAATCATGAGTGGTGTATCGTGTTTCTGGGTCCTTTAACTGTCGGGAAGCATAGGATATAGCTTTTCCCCGCTGCATCAACACGCATCCAAGCCCTCTATTGGAGGCATATAGACTATAAAATCTTCTGTTCCTTCTAGCAAAAAAAGAACAGGAGCATCACATAACTTCTCTTTCAACATAGCAAACGCTTTCTTTTGTTCTTCCTCCAAACAAAACTTCACTTCCTTTCGTGTTAGTCGAGTGAGGGGTACTGCTATCCGAGAGAAATCTTGAATAAATCTCCGGTAGTACCCAGCAAGGCCAAAAAAACTCCTAACTTATGTCTTGGGAGGTTCCCACTTCATCGTCACTTCTATTTTCAAAGGATCTACCTTTATTCCTTGGATTGAAACAACATGGCCAAGAAATTGTACTTCACGTATCCAAAACTCACACTTGGAAAATTTGGCATGCAATTGCTCTTTCTTTAACACTTCGAGTATTTCCCACAGATGGCATTTATGATCTTCTTTATTCTTTGAGTAAATGAGAATATCATCTATGAATACAATAAAAAGCTTATCTAGGAATGGTTTACAGACCCGATTCATCAGGTCCATAAAAATGCTAGGAGCATTAGTAAGACCAAATGGCATTATGAGAAATCCGTAATAGCCATAACGAGTTCGGAAAGCAGTCTTCTCAATATCATCCTTTTTCACTCTAACTTGATGATAGCCAGACCTCAAGTCAATTTTTGAAAAGTAATATGCACCTTGCAATTGGTCAAAAAGATCGTCTATTCGTGGCAACGGGTAACGATTTTTATGGTGATTTTGTTAAGTCCATGGTAATCAATGCAGATATGCATGGATCCATCCTTCTTTTTCACAAATAATATCGGAGCACCTTATGGAGAAGAACTAGGTATAATGAAGCCTTTATCGAGTAATTCTTGCAACTGAGTCATTAGCTCATTCATTTCAGTCGAAGCTAATCGATATGGGGCACGCATAATGGGAGCAGCTCCTGGAATGAGATTTATACGGAACTCAACTTGTCTTTCCGATGGTAAGCCAGGCAGTTCATCTGGAAAAACTTCTAGAAATTCACGTCCTACTTCAATGTCTCTATAAGTCTTCTTTTCATTTTCTGAAGTCATCACATAAGCCAAAAAGTAAGAGCATCCTTTTGAAAGACACCTTCGAGCTTTAATCACACTAATGATACACGATATACCATTCCTTGTTTCTCCATACACATAAACTTTATCACCATGTGTTTTAACAAACACCCTCTTTTGGCCACATGTTATCTTTGCATCATTAGCACCAAGCCAATCCATAGTAATTACTATATCAAAAGATTTAATCCTAATCGGGAGGTGGTTAAGTCAGAACTCCTTATCATCAATGTTAAGTTCACAATTTCTGTACATGTGTTGAACTTCTATATACTTTATGTCCGCTACTTCCACTTCATAAACTACGTTTAATAACTCTAATGGCACTTTCACTTTTGACTCCAAACTCGTGTGACACAAATGAATGTGTAGCCCCGGAATCGAATAACACATAAGCAGGAAGCGAATTAACAAGAAGAATACATGAGACAACATCGTTTGTCTCCTTCGCTTCCTCTTGGGTAATCTGAAAAGTCTGAGACTTTACTTGTTGTGATTCCGGCTTCTTTTAAGCCGTTGACATCAGTGTTTCGCCACCCTTCTTTGGACAATTGGAACTAAAGTGTCCCTTCTCATGGCACGAATAATATTCTACTTCATTGATATCCTTCACTTTACAATCCTTCTTCTTATGACCAAACCGGCCACAATTGTAACATGCACCCGCTTCGGTTTGACAATCGCCTTCATGCTCCTTCCCGCACTTTTCACACTTTTTCCAACTCCCTTACCTGGATTGGTTTTGCTGAAACTTTCCTTTCTTCTTAAAGTTTCCACTACTACCCTCAAACTTTATCTTACACCAAAGTTCGGTCGTTCTTGATTTTGGTGCTTCCCTACATCCTAGAGCATAACAGTTGACCCGAGATTGGGCAGATGAATAGGATTCTCCTACAAATGGCAGCATGCCGCAAAATTTCTTGGTATATGATAATGCCTAGTAATATCAAGTATTCTAGATGTTATTGAGCTTTGTTTTGAGTGAAATATATATCTTAAATCACGATATTACTCACGTTTTGTGCCAAGTGTGTTTTGTGCAAATTATGTGAAATACAGGGTAAAAAGCATACAAAATGGCAAAGTTATGGAAGAATGCTACTTAATGTCGAAGTCATACGTGCGTCGCATGCCTAGAGGAGCTACGCGACGCGGTGAGCTGTGTCATCAGATGAGATTTGAATTTTCAAAGTGCAAAGAATCGGGGTTTTTGGATAAGCCGCGCCGCGGATAACCCCTTCACACGGCGCGGGAAGGCATTTTCAGCAACTATAAATAGAGGCTCCCTATTCGTGATTCGAGAGCGAAGATTCGACCTTTGAGGGGAACTCAGGCTTCTTCGACTCAGATTTTCTTAGCATAGTGATTTTTACTTGGTAGTTTAATATTCTGATTGTTATTTCGTAAGTTTCGGTTTTTGTTCTTCCGTGTGTTCAAGGATTCTGATTTGTAGAATTCCATTGACCACGAAGATCTGGATTTCATACCTAAGTCAGAAGCATTCGGCTCTGGTTTTGGGTCTAGTTTTAATGCAAGTTTCGTTTTCACTATATTTGATGTTTATTTGCGATTTCGGTTTAATAATCGTTGTCGTGTTGATTGAGAAAGTACGATTAGTTTTTGATTTATGAGTTGCATCTCAAAATCAGATTGGTTTGGTTTTGATTGATTTCGAGTTGATTGCAAGTGTTAGATAGATAGCTATAATTGCATATTTTCGAGTTATTTATGTTCTTTCATGTGTATGGATAAAAACCAGAAATAACAATCGGTTTTTGTTCTTCCGTGTGTTCAAGGATTCTGATTTGTAGAATTCCATTGACCACGAAGATCTGGATTTCATACCTAAGTCAGAAGCATTCGGCTCTGGTTTTGGGTCTAGTTTTAATGCAAGTTTCGTTTTCACTATATTTGATGTTTATTTGCGATTTCGGTTTAATAATCGTTGTCGTGTTGATTGAGAAAGTACGATTATTTTTAGATTTATGAGTTGCATCTCAGAATCAGATTGGTTTGGTTTTGATTGATTTCGAGTTGATTGCAAGTGTTAGATAGATAGCTATAATTGCATATTTTCGAGTTATTTATGTTCTTTCATGTGTATGGATAAAAACCGTCTATAGAGTGACACTATAGACTGGTTGAGTGCTTGACACAGAATATTGTCCACTGACTCCAAGGTTCGACCCTTACCTGCCGCTAGCTAGAGAGCTGTAAGGAATAAATCATGCATTTTTTACGCATCAACGATTGCGACGTGTTAGTATACTCGTCCACTGACAAGCTACCCTTCTTCATATTAAGTAAATCTTCTTCTAACTTCTCTATGTCTCTTGTGGGACAAAAAAAAATTTCAAACAAGAAACAAATTAAACCCACGACCACTTGTATACCACATTCTTTCCAAGGCCTTTGTATAATGTGTTCCACCATGCCAAGGCGTCATCCTTTAACATTCACGAAACATAGTACACTTTATTGCCTTCATGGCATTTGCTAACTTCCATGACTTGTTCGGTTTCCCGAACCCAGCTCATAGTTTCCCTTGGTTCAACGCTACCAAGATATTCAATCCGTCTACATGAGAGGAAGGATTTAAAAGTGCATCCTTTTCTGTCCTATGTTCCCATACTCTCATCACCTTTAGAAGAATCACCATCTGTTGACCTCCTAGAAATCTCTTTTGAGGAATGAGTATCAGATTCCCCAAGTCGATTATTAATTATCTGATTCAGATCTTCTTTCATTTCTTTCCTTAGATTAGTAATAAGGTTCTGAATGGCTTCTAATGTCACATTTTGCGGTGGCGGGAGTTTCTCGGGCCCCACATCACCTGCAACATTTGCAGGTTCACTTCCCCGTGACAAGTTGTGAATAGATGTACGCCCGTCACTTGGTGGTTCTTGTCTATCACCATCCATTTACTATTGTAAATGGATAAATTTTATGTTCAATATACACAGTTTCTATATAATAATCGTAAGCGGTAGCATGCTATCTCCTTATTTACTTACACAATTCTAATACTCGTACTATCCTATAGATTCTATTTCACATCTATAACTCTATAGGTCTAGGTATACTTCTCAATTACTATGGCATACTTGTTTATACTTTCTTAGTTTAAGCCTCGGATGGTATTCCACCCCAATTCGCTTAAACCATGGCTCTAATACAAAAATTTTAACACCCCATTTCTCAAAATAAAAGTTTGTAACCATAATTACAAAGTTTTACATTACAAAAACTTGATTTAACAAAAACCGTTATACAACTTCAAAACAGAGAATGGGGTTTTACAACTTCAAGTACATAACCATAGTTCAAAACGCAACTATTAAATACATGTCCTACTAGCACTCCTTCTAATGCTTAAAAGATCCTCTCGACTTTGCTTACTTCACCTGAATACATAGCATTTTCACAAAAACAAACAAACGTAAAACATAAAGTCTTGTGAGTAATGTGGTGACAAGCAAGTACAACAAGCAACTATAAAGCTGATTTCTTTCTTATCATCACAAAATAATTATAACTCATGAACAAATCTTTCTTCCTTATATTTCTATATGGAAAATTCCCATATTCATCCTCCTTTCCTACAATGGAACTAATCCATCTGTAAGGGCGTGTTAATTTCATCTCCCTTCATGGCATACTACAAGTCTAACCACAAGGGCTGTTAAGACAACTACTTCGCAAAGGGAGGTACCTATACCAGTAGTGTCTTGCGATCCCCCTTCAAGCGGGTAAGGTACTAGTTTGGACAACTCTTTGTATTTCTTTTATGCTTTAACTCATACTTCTAATATTTTCATCACATATATACATTAACTTTAAACATAACTCAAACACATATAAATGCTATCGTTCTTGCATAAATTCACTTTCAGAACTTTAGCTTTTGGAAATCATTTATCAATTTCACAATGATAGAAAAGGTTATTTGCTATGTATCAAATAAAACACACATATACTCACCTTAAGATTTCGAAAGAAATGTTTAAGTGTTCAACACCTCTTTACTCTTTCCTCAATTCCCAATTGCTTGATCCGCACCTATAAGATTTATTTATATTATACATAATCTCATATTTTAATGTTTCTGCACTATATTAAACCTATAATAAGCATTGGAGATCAATATACATAAATAGAGCTATAATGGGAGTAAATTGCATGAATTCAGGTCATACGGGGAGTGTAGACTCACACGGGTTGTGTGAAACCTTTGCAGTTTTCAAATTCAGATCACACGAGGCGTGTGAACCTACACGGCTCGTGCCAGACCCTTAAATTTCTCAGCTATTTCACCTTTTTCTTGTAGTGTTCTTGCATAACTTAAAATTTTGTCATGTCCAGTTTCAGCCCTAACCAAAACCGAATGGAAACCAAAACATACCACTAGGGACATTTTTATACATCAAATACAACCCTTATAACCCAATCAAACTTTTGAATCATACGAAATCATATAACCCCAAATTCTAGGGTTCTTGAGCTTAAAACAAGAATTCTTGATTTCAACCACTTCTAATGGTTGAATTGAGTTCCTTTAATGATTGGAACACGGTTTAAAGGTTGGCATCATGAGATTAACCTCAACCATCCATTGAATCTCGAACTCACCCACACCTATCTACACAAGGTGGGTTAAATTAGCTTAGAAAGATGAAGTTCTTACCTTGAATTGCTTGGGAATCACCAATTCCAAACTTATTCCTTCAATTCAACTTCAATTTCACGAGAATCTTCAAGAAACGAGTTGGGTTTCTTCACCTAGAGGTATTTCACGTTTCCAATGCGAAGGAATAGAAGGTTCCTCCTATTTATACCTTCATACTTAGCATAAATGACCATTTGGCCCTTATAGTTTCCCCTTTGTTCATTATTGACCCCAAATTCCTAATATTTCATTTAAGGTTTTACTTCTTACAATCTTACCACAATGACATAATATTATTACATAAAAGTCACTCATAGGGTCAAAAGACCAAATTACCCTTTTCAAAACTTTCTACCATAAAAATTAAAATATAACAAACTAAGTATCGCTTAGGTTATAATACAACTTATTTGTTAATAATTTTCGGGTTCTCACATCTACACCATTCGTCCCTACCACATCGTCAGTTAGTCAACTTCTTTACACTCTTACAAATATGTACTCTTTTAGTTTCAAACTATCTATTGTCCAAATACAAGTTGTCATGTCAATGTTTTTGGATATGTGTAAAGGTGTTAAAGTATTAGGGCACATCGCTGACCCTTCAAAACCCCAAGGCAATAATATGAAGAATGGGAAGCTGTTGGTTCCCGTAAAAAGTCGTGATTCTAATATAGATGTGACCCTAATCTATTACAAATAATATCAAGTGATAACAGCAACACTAAAGACTTGTAGGACAAACTCAGTGAATTTTTCCTCAACAACAAGATGTCACGTATGCTCCAACTACAAGATTAATTTTGCAACACTGAGAGAGGGTTCCAACTCAATCACTAAGTTTTTATACACTAAAAAATTATTGTTGATGCTCTCTCCGATGTTAACTCTTTGATCAACCAAATCGAGCTAGTAATGCAAATTCTAAGATAACTCCCACTTATCACAACATTGTAGATGTCATCATAAACACTAAACTGGTTCCCTTATTTATAAAGTCCAAAACATTTTACTCCTAAAAAATCTCATGTAGAAACTGTTGACCCTAATAGTGATGCTTCATTGACTCTTCTAATGCAATCTATTCCAATACGATCCAAACCTAGGAGGTCAAAAAACAAGTCAAATAAAATGTGAAATAATGGTAGAAGTGCTCCCATAAAAGTGGTAATTCTAGTGTTTTTCCTACTAACCTTGTTGTAGGTACTCACCTTACTATGTATATTTTCAATGAACACCTCACAACTATAGTTACTTTCTATATCAACTTGGTCTCTTTGGCCCTTCCCTGCTGTTGGTAGTGGAATATAAACAGCTTCAACAGCCTTTGACTTGCTATAATAGCCTCTGATTGCCTTTAGCTAGCCATAATAGCACCTGGCCGCCTTTGGTTTCAATCGACCACCTGTTGTTGATGGTTTTCCAACCCATGATCAGCCTTACACTGGTGATTTTTCAATCTAGAAGTAGTTTGAGGCTCATTTTATTGGACCTCCCGCTTTGGTGGGCCGTTTCCCCATGGTTTAGTCACTTTGCAGCCTTCAAATGTTGCTTTTGATGGTCAGGCAGATGGTTTTATCAATCTCGTTTTAGTTTTTCAACCTATACGAGTTCAGCAACCACAATACCCCAACCACTACATGGATTCCTGGAGCAAGTTCACACATGACATTCAGTCTCACTTCCAAACTTCCGATTTCCCTATTCGGACTTCGACTCACATTCACCGCTCATGACTCTCAAATCTCAATCTCTCACAGTCTCACTTCCGATCTCAGACTCATGCAAGCAAGCACCACCGCCTCTCAGCCTCAGTCGGTAAGCCCTCGCCCCTCATGTAACTTTCGATTTCACTATTTTTTCGATTTTCCCTATTCAAGATTAGAAAACCAATATGGCTCACCATTAGAGGTGCACAAAAGCCGGTTAAAAACCGGTTCCGGTTTTTTAAAAACCGGTTTTTTCAAAAACCGGTTTGGGTCCAACCGGTTTCGGTTATAACCGGTCCGGTTTTGGCCGGTTTTTTTTAAACGAAATTGAGTTTTAAACCGGTTTTTTTCGGTTTTTAAACCGGTTCGGTTCGGTTAACCGGAAGAAAAACCGGGGTAAAAAACCGGTTCGGTTTGGAATAAAAAACCGGTTGAAAAACCGGTTCGGTTATTAAAAAACCGGTTATGAAAAAAACCGAACCGGTTTTTTTTTTCGGTTTTTTTAAAAAACCGGTTAGGATGTGCACCTCTACTCACCACTGCATCGGACTTCTCAGATAACCCTTACGTATTACTAAATCTACTATTCAGTTTCGGTTTTCCCGTTTAATTATTCTAGTCCAAATTGTCATTAAAGCCTTAACCTGATTTCCCTTTTTTGATGGAAAGTAATGATGAATTTATTAAGAGCATGGAAACTAGAATGCACTTGAAATTTGACAAGTATTGTGTTGAGCAAGTGTGGAGCCTAATCCAAACCAGAGAATTCCAAGACAACCGAAGAGGATCTAATGTCCGAAGCAACCAAAAACAGAGGCGAGACTAGCCAGTACTATTAAGGTGTGCATCTCAGACAAGTCCTCAATCTGTCGGTCAAGTGGGAGTTCTTCGCTTCGGTCAGATCAACCATAACGGATTAGCAGATGGAAGGAAGTATTCCTTTAGAAGATCAGTAGAAGGTTGAAACCAAAGACATGAAGATCAGCAGGACCGAAGTCGTTGCTTCGTCCGGATCAGGGGTCATGTTCGTGGTTGATGTTGGGATTCAATCACATAAACACATAAACATATGTAGCGGAAGACTAACAATATCAAATCACAGAATTCTCCATGAACAGAGTTCAGGATCATGCAGTTCATATCAGTTATAGCAACAAAAACTTAAACAGTCTCGTTCAACAAAAACTTTCTTGAAGGAAGAGTTGGCCCTTGTAAGAAATGTAGTTCGACAGAAGTTGCAGAGGCATAGTTGGACAGTAACAGTCTCGTTCGAAAGGAAGCACTCATATCGAAGACCAACTGGACAATCTCGGTCCAAATTAAAGTCTTGGTCAGACCCTGTTTGGTATAGTCACCTCTGCTGTCAGAAATATCCTAGGAACACGAAGAACAGTGCTCTGTGTCAGGGGCGACATGGAGTAGTCACTTCACCTCCTGTAAAGTGACTAGGTGCAGGGCTAGTTTGTCATTTCCTCTTCCCGCCCAAGACTTGCGTGTTAGCCTTTCATATGTCGTTATTTATGCATCTCCATATCTATGCATTGTAATATATCTATGTCCGGAATAGAGTGTAGTCATAGATTATCTCTTGTAAAACGTGAAGATTATCAATGTGAAATTTCTCTCGGTTCTCATAGTGGACGTAGCCTGACTCACGGTTGGGTGAACCACTTTATATCCTTGTGTTTCTCATTTCTCATATTTTCGTATTACTCACTATTCTTGATAGTCGGATGAACATTTGTCGAAGTACTTGGTCCTGTTCGTTGGTGCCCTTCCGCTGTGCCGCACCAACATATTGATGTCAATTTAATACTATCATGGGTATAGCAGTTATTTTTTATCACTGTTATAAGTTTTAATTCATTGACTAGGCTTTCAAAAAAGTTTATGGCTCATCTTCGGATATTGAGTTGGATTTTTTTAAGAAAAAATTGTTTTCATTATTTGATGAGTAATGTGTCCATTAATGACAAGGCCAAGGCAAGTGAAAGCTCATCTCATTCTAGTAAAGTTGATAATAACACGTCTAACTTCAATATTTTTTGTTAGGATTTTGATGATTTCTCTAGCTGCGAGTTTACTTTCGATGGGAAATCGGAATTGGAAACATATTTGGAAGAGCCAAAATTACCTCGTACGAGTGATTTGGATGTGTTTGACTATTGGAAAGCACTTGAAGGACGGTTTCCCGCCGTTTCTCAAATAGCTAGAGATAGTTTAGCCATCCCAATCTCTACCATTACTTCAGAATCTATTTTTTTACTGTTTTAACTGTAGCATTTTTGTAAAAAAAATTACACTTCTTTTTGTTAAAAAACTGCAACAGCAGTGCAGAAAATGATATAAAAACTGTAGCATTTTTTTTTCTAAAACTGCATTTTTTTGTTAAAAACTGCAGCAATAATGCAAAAAATAATATAAAAATTGCAGCATCTTTTTTAAAAAACTGCACTTTTTTTTGTTAAAAAACTACAGCAATAGTGCAGAAATTGATATAAAAATTGCAACATTTTAAAAAAAAACTACATTTTTTGTTAAAAAACTGCAACATTAGTGCAGAAAATGTTAGAAAACTGCAATATTTTCTTTTTAAAAAGTTACAATGTTTTTTAAGCATGCTGTAACACTCGCTTATAATAACAAATACACCCAAAAATTTTCACTTTTTAAATCACACTTTATCATATCAAAATATAATGCAGGTGTATCAGTTACATATAAAAGGTACATAAGTGATATCGGGGAGTACAAAAGTATAAACAAAAAATTTCTCTAAGCCGGGCTGCTACGGTCCCCTCTCTAATATATGTTCTTACTCTTAAGCTACATCATTCCCCTTAGCGGGGTCTCTAGAACCTGCAATGTTAGCATCTACAAGAATAAGCTACAAAAGCATCAACATTAAACTTAATTATGAAATACCAAAAATGCCCCCTTATTTAAAAGCCTTATATAAATTTTCAATCTTTTGAATCATATTTTTCACAAACTTTACCTAGCCATATTTTTCTCATACGATGTCTAAATTCTACAAACCTTATACCTTTAGAAATGTGGGAATGGGCTTTACAAATTTCCCTCACTGACTTAAATCTGAATACATCCATATTTTATACTATCGGCCCTTAAACATAACCACTGGGCCATTTTTGTCACGTTTTAGCCATCTTTAACTCGTCATAACTTTTTCGTTGTAACTCCAAATGATCCGAATCTTTTTTCTATATCCTTGTTACATCAAATATTATAAAAGTCTCGTTGATGACTTTCTCCCAATTTCTCAACTTTTGTTCCCAACTTTCTATTTTTTGCCCTTATTCTTTCAAAGCAAGTTTCTAAATGATAAATCACTTCATAATGACTTAAAACATAAATTTTCATATTTTTACCTCATTTGACCATTTTGCCCTTTGTATCATACATTCAATATATGTAATCATGAAACTTTTAACATCAACTATATTTATAATTATTTATTATTTTACATAAAATTTTAATTATCACAGATATCACCAAACGATTTCTATCCTTGCAAATCCTCCAATTTGGGAGGAGGGTTAAGATGGAAGATAAACTCTTATCTACCTTTCTTTTCTTTCTGATTGTTTCCTAAAAAAATTTATTTTTCACTTCTTTCATTTCTAAGACTCAAAAACTAAGTGTAAGAGCGCATTGCTTTGTTTGTATTAAAATAAAGGTAAGAAACTTGATATAGATTGGTTGTAGTCTTACTTATATCTCATTTTGGCCTTCCTGTTGTCACACTCTTCAAACTGTTACATTTGTGGTCCTTTTCCCGAGTTTTAGCATAGAGAGAAAAAAAGAGAAGAGAAAAGAAGATAAGAGAAAGGAAAAGAAAGTTATTTTTTCGTATTCCCGAGTCGAAAGAAAATCAAAGCAAAAAAACATTTTATGTGTTCCCGAGTAGAAAGAAAAGGAAATTTTTTATAATTAAGTATTAATTTTTACCAGTCATTTCCTTTCTCTTCGAATTCTTCTAAATCCGACGGAAAGTTAGGAGGAAATATTATCCCTCATCTTCCCTTCTTTTTTTCCCACTACTTTCCGTAAAGAAAAAACCAGGAGCATCAAAACTTTTCTTTTATCCTTTCGGTTTTATTTACTTCTCTCCATTTCTGTCTTAAATGAGACTCGGAAACAAAGTGTTAAAGAGTAAAGTGTTTTTCTTCAAAAATGAATGATATGATTAGAGAATTAGAAATGACAACTTAATAATCAACTCATTAATAAAGGGAAGTGATCCGTACACAACAATTTCTATTGATAGATAACCATTTATATTTTAGAAGACTTGTATTATATACATAAAAAACATTATATTATTATGTATGAATAAAAATTGTTGTATACAAATAATTTCTCATTAAAAAAGTTTATTATTGCAAGGACAAAAAGCAACACTAAATCTAAAATGGGTTTTAATAATAGGTTGTGTTATATTTATCCCCAAATACACATTGATAGAGGATACACATAGTAATTTTGTGTGTATAAATTGTTTTTCAGGATACGAATAGAATCACCATTTATTAATTTATGACTTGTAATTAACCAATTATTGGAAGACAGTTTTTGTATATTAGTTGTATTTTCACGGCTGGCTTTGTCCATATTAATAAATCCTCAAAATTCCAGCCTTCACCGGCAAGAGTTCGGTAGTAAAGACTACACCATTATCATATGATTCTTCTTGTCCAAATTTAGAGAGAGAGAGCTCAAACCCTCTTTGAGGAAACAAATATAGAGCTACGCGTGTTCTTGGCTCTCAGATCTAGTACTTAAATATGTCAATGCATGCAAAGACAGATTCGGAGGTCACCAGCCAGACGGCGTCATCTCCGACGAGATCACCGCGGCGGCCGGTGTACTTCGTCCAGAGTCCGTCGCGTGACTCACACGATGGGGAGAAGACCACCAACTCATTCCACTCAACGCCTGTGTTAAGTCCTAACGGGTCGCCGGGCCGCCACTCCCGGAACTCATCTTCCACCCGCTTTTCCGGTTCGCTCCGACCTGGGTCGAGGAAAGGCAGCCATCAACTACAGCCTCGGAAAGGCGAAAAGGGATTTGACGCAATTGAAGAAGAAGGACTTGTTGAAGATGATCGCCGGAGTGGAATCCCCCGTCGGTGTTATTTTCTGGCGTTTGTTGTTGGGTTTTTTGTTCTATTCTCTTTCTTTGCGCTCGTCTTGTGGGCCGCCGCGAAACCTCAAAAACCCGATATCACAATGAGGGTAATTCTTCAATTCCATTATGCCATTACTTAATCGCAAATGGCGTTCGTCGATTTTGTCCAAATTGAATTGGGGATCTAACATTTGATCATTTGCAGAGCATTTCGTTTGATCAATTTGTGGTCAATGCTGGGGCAGATGCATCTGGAGTTGCAACAGAAATGGTGACCATCAATGCTACGATCAGATTCAATTTCCGCAACCGCGGTACATTCTTCGGAGTTCATGTATCATCTACACCAGTCGATCTCGCATACACCGAGCTAACCCTAGCCTCAGGAGCTGTAAGTCTCAAAATAATCCATCCAAATCTTTACTACTCGATCTCGATTTCACATGGGTACCACTAATTGGAGCTCAATTTCCCATAAGTATCGCTAATCTGATCTAAAACTCAAATGAGTATTGCTAATCTGAGTTCAATTTCACATGGGTCTCACTAATTGAGCTCAGTTTCACATGGGTATCAGTAACTTGATCTGAATTCAAATTGGTATTTTGCAGATCAAGAAATTCTACCAATCAAGAAAGGGACACAGACTGGTGAGTGTGAATGTACAGGGCCGTGGTGTGCCATTGTACGGCGGCGGTGTGAACTGGAGTAGCCAGGACGGCAAAATGACCGCACCGGTGCCATTGAACCTTAACTTCACGGTTAAAGCAAAAGCTTATGTGCTCGGGAAATTGGTCAAACCAAAGTTCCATAGAAAGATTTCTTGTGCCGTTGTTTACAAACCCACCAAGGTCAATGTGCCAATTTCACTCAAGAACTCTTGCACCGTCGAGTAAACCCGATAATGGTGGAAATGTACAAGTCTTTAAAGCGCAATCTTTTGATACAGTGGGGGATAAATTACAGTTTTATTTAAGGATAAATTATCGAAAGTCGGTAGGAAATGGGTTCGGTCAGATCTGAAGAATACGGGTAGCAGTTGACCGGGTGGAGCCGATGACCTGGAGGGTCGGTGTCGGTGGTGATTGGTAACTTGAACGGATTTGTAATTGTTTATTTTATTTTTTGATTTTTAATATATTACTTTTCTAATTCTTTAGTGGAAAATATATGACTTTAATGTACCACTACATTATGATTCTGTTATCTTTTTTTGGGCAAATTCATAGAACTTGGACGGTTGGGATCATTAATTGCCTTTTTACATTGAACGTGAATGACATTCATGGTCTTTTACATGATTTTTCTTAATAAAAAGGAGTTAAAATTATCGGCTTTGAGTTTGAGTATAAACATAATTTTTTTTTTTTTGAACCGGCGACACCTCAGGGTATTTAGCTTTACAACTTAAGACGGTTGGCAATTATATATGACGCAAGAGGCTTTCCTCCATTCACCAAATCACCAGGGAAAACCTCTAACAAAACCGGAGTCGAACCCCCGACACATGGGTATATAACCTACGCATCCACCCAGCTGAGCTGGGCTTCATTTGCTATGAACATCAATTTTAATGATGATATATTTTTAAGAACCCACAACTAGTCTAACCGGGAGTTGAGCAAGCCCACCATATCGGCCCAAATGAGGCAAGATATGGCTGATGAAATGCCGATGTTATCAGAAACCGTGGCTACATTAGAGGTGCACATAAGCCGGTTTTAATCGGTTTTGGTTTTTTCCCGAACCGGTTTTTTGGAAAACCGCTTTACTTCAACCGATTTCGGTTTAAACCGGACCGGTTTTAGCCGGTTTTTTACCCTTGAAATGCTAACCGGTCGAACTGGTTCCGGTTATATATAATACCGGTTTTTTAATAACCGGTTTCGGTTAAACCGGTATAAAAATCGATTTTTTTATTTTTATTATTAAAATACTGCAAAAATACATAATAATTTCTATTGAATTTGGTTAGGATATAAAATAAGAAACAACATTGTTTGGACTTTGCAAAACATAGATTGAACTTCAAATCACATAAAGAAACGTCGATGACGAATTACATAAATATTAAAAACTTGGAATTATAGTCTTCGAATACCTAGATTGAACATCGAATAACCTATGTTCATCTCCAACAAATTACATAAACTAGGAATTATAGTCTTCATCGTGGAATAACAAAGTTTTAAACTTCAAATTACATAAACGTCGATAATACAAATAGTAGAAATTATAGTCTTCAAGTTGGTCGTCTTCAAATCTTCAAGAATGCAAACGCTTTTAATTCGATAATTCTTCAACCTCACCCTCATCTACTTCGGTGATTGGATGTGATATCCCCATTGCAACCTCTTCTTCGTGAATATACTCTTCCACCTGCGGTAAAAGCTCCCTTTCAAACGAAACGCAATGTTGTATCCTTTCGACCCCATCCAAATAATCCTTCTAAACACACACATACTTCCATCGATTCGGCGGTAAGTTTGGACCTTAGTTCCGTTATGACCCTACCACTAAAAGAAAAAGTAGATTCCGAAGCTACTGTGGATGCTTGGACGGTTAGTAAATCGCGGGCCATAGCGGCTAGAATCAGGAATTGCGGCTCCTTTTCTTTCCACCAAGCCAAAATGTCAAAGTTATGAAAATCTTCGACGGAAAAGTGGGCTAAAAAGTTTGATGTCATATAATTGCCAATTCGCTACTTGGGGCCGAAGTTCGTTGACGTTTACTTGTGTCCTCCATCAAAGTGTTATATAGTTAGATATTGGCGTTTCTTTCCATTGAATATGATCCCGCCATCCCTCTCCGAATATGATCAACTATTAGATTAGTTGGTTGATCATACTTGGTAGCGTAATGGTGGAATAATTTTTTGAAAGAATAATTGAATTTAAAATTTTGATTTTGAACGAAATGTGGTTCGAGTTCATTTAACCCCAAGTTTTTGGCAATTTGTCTCATTAAAACGTTCACACCACCTACATTTATAGTCGGATTTAGGGCCGCGGCACATGTAAAAACTAAAAGTATTTCTTGAAAATATTTTAAAAACTTGGTTTTCATAGCAAGAACCATGTTCGTAAATATTGAATTTGGCAAAAACTCGTAATTTGTCATTTTCTCCGTCATAATAAAAACTTGATTTAAAACCAAAGGACTTGTAGGATAGTAAACGCCCGACAACAAAGTTGTTGACTCTTTAAAAACTTGTAGAAAATGTGTTAGTTTTTGAAGCGTTAAGTGTGATTTTTCAACAATTATTTCGTTAAAAGCATTAAGTGTGAGTTTTTGTCGTAAAATGCTTTCAAGCATAACCCAAGTAGAGTTCCATCTTGTATTATTGTCATAGTTAGGGCCTAAACATGGTTCGTGATATTGTGCACAAAAATACCAGTAATTTGCTTGTCGTTCGTTACTTGAGTCGTAAATTGTGTTTAAAAGGTTTTTAAATTTCATACGTAACTCATCACAAACAAGAAGCCCGGTTTGCACACTTATATTGATAATATGTGTAACACATCAGTTCTGAAAAATGTCGTCATCTAAAATTGGTTTTAGTATTAATTTTAGTAGGTTGATAGCGTTTGTGTTGTTTGAAGCGTTATCGAGGGACATTGAAAAACTTTTATCTTCTAAATTATAGTCCCCCATAACATCTTGTAAAATCTTTCTTAAATTTGCACCGGTATGAGGATAACCAAATAATTTAAAAGTAATTATCCATTTCATCATTAACCAACTATAGGGATGAAACCAATGTGCGGTATCGGCTAATTAGGAATTGACATTTCCGTAGGGGGGCGGTCTAAACGTCACAAGTAAGCGACACCGAATTTTTGTAGTTTGCAAATCCTACAATTATTTTGGATTTCGCTTTGTCTCAAAGTTTAATAGCATCACGTCTAAGAGTACTACGACTTACAACGGTATATCGAGGTTGAATTTTTGTTTTGATGATTTTCGTAAGGCGAGGGTTGTCGAAGTGGTCGAATGGAAGTGCTTCTTGGATGACAAACTTGACAAATGCTTTTCGTACTGCATCGTTGTCGTAAATAAATAAACCGTCGTCTGATCCAAAAGTAGTTTGCGTCGTATCGTATTAGTTTGTTGGATCGCTTTGCATGCACTATCTTTGTGTGTCCTCAACATTGAGTTGCTCGCCACCGCATAAAACTTACCACATCGTTTGCACCGAGCTGTCTTTATCCCATCTTTCATAATACAAAAATCGAAATTTGACCAAACTTCGGGGTTTCGGGTTGTTGGTTTGATTTCCAATATATCATCGTTGGCATAGTTTTTTGTAACGCCGGAAGTACCAACGGAAGCGGAAGCGGAAGATGAAGTCATCTTGAAAATGCTAGAAAATAGATCGAAAATTCGAAAAACGTCGAGATTAGTGAACGTTTTTTGCGGGGTGTTGAAACCAAATGAACCAATACCTATATATACTAACCAAAGAAGAATAAAATGAGTATTTTGGGATTTAAAACGATTAAAAACGGCTATAAAACGGTCACAAAAAAGCGGAGTTTCAAAAATTCCCGCTACATGCAAGTAAATATTATGATTGTGTCCCGTGCATATATGTTAAACTATAAGTTAACTTGTATATTGAGTTTATTGTAATACAGTGTTTTAGTTTATAAACTAAACTTTTGTCGGAAAAAGATAATAGCTTGTTGATAAGTCCATGAGCTCATTTCCGCAAGTTTTTCAAATGTACAATTATACGTTAGTGTTTATATATATATATATATATATATATATATATATATATATATATATATATATATATATATATATATATATATATATATATATATATATATATATATATATATATATATATATATATATATATATATATATATATATATATATATATATATATGGAAACGGCAATTTTAACACCTTGAGGGTACTCAGCATTGCACCCTGGGCGGTTTGCGATTACCTATGGTGCAAAGCCTTTCTCCTCCGTCTGTTTATTCGCCGCCCAGGGAAAATCCCCCACATGGGGTTAGTTGGAGTCGAACTCCAGACCTCCCACCACATGAGTATATAACCCGGGTGCATCCACCCAGCTAGGCTAGGCTTCACTTGCATATATATATATATATATATATATATATATATATATATATATATATATATATATATATATATATATATATATATATATATATATATATATATATATATATATATATATATATATATATATATATATATATATATATATATATATATATATATATATATATATATATATATATATATATATATATATATAAGTGATCTGGTGCTTCTTAAAATGAGGACTTGTGAGGACACCTTAAAAAATTGAAAAAAATATAAATAATAAAATGGATCACATTTGTATATTGGAAAAAAAATTCAAAAAAAAAAAACTATTGGATCATTATTTTTTATAATGAAACAATGATCCAAAAAATAAAAAATAAATTGGATCATTTCTGTTTTTCAATGATCCAAATTTTCTTTCCAATTTTTTTATAATGATATAGTAGTATTTTCGATTTTATGATATTTATTTTTTTATATTTTCTTTCAAAATTTTAAGGTGTCCTTACGAGTCTTCACCGAAAAAAAAGTCATCACCGGAACGGGACCCTATATATATATATATATATATATATATATATATATATATATATATATATATATATATATATATATATATATATATATATATATATATATATATATATATATATGGCCGGGTTCATTTGAGATTGAAGGGATTTTGTGAGACCGTATGACCATTTTTTTTAGTGAAATATTCTAAAATTCTATATTTCATAAAAATATAATATGTGTAATATTCTAATAATTTATTTTTTAGAATTTTTGGAATTTAAAATGGGTTAACAATATTGTTATAGACTATTAGAATATTACATATTTTTTTTGTGAAAACTAGAATATTAGAATAGTGCACTAGAAAAAAAATGATCTCACGGTCTAAGAGCGAAAAAAGTGTGTTAGGAAATTTCTTTTTGCGATTAGACCTAACGCGAAAGGAATGGAAAGAGGAATAGTATACCTACAACTTGAGGGTGATTCACGATGGTTCTAGGGGGTCCGATATTTGTAGAAGAAAAGAGATTATGATAGAGATTGAATGCAAGAACGTATGTTCATCAATTTTTTTTTTTTCCCTTCGTCCATTCTTATGACATTTTCTGATATGCAATCATAATTTATTTTCATTCTCATGGGAATGTTAGATTTATCATTGTAAATTATGTCCATTCTTATTTTATGTTATTCTTCAAGAATGTCGCTTATTATTCCAAGAATATTACATTATTCTTCAAGAATCTCAGTTATACACTTATTATTCATGTATTATTCTTCAAAAATGTTAAGATATTCTCCAAGAATGTCATTTATGCATTTGCAAATCATGTCTTATTCTTCAAAAATGTCTTATGATAATGTCATTCTTAACCATTCTCTTCATCAAGCATGAAGCTTTAATTAAAAATAATAAATTTTTAATCATTATGTTGATATATAAGAAGCTTTGGTTAAAAAATGATTTTTAACACTATATCAACCATGAGAATTGATAAAAAAAATGTAATTGTTAAGCATATGAACGATGTAGAATAAGCCACAATGGTTTATTATTAACCATTCTCATAATTTAAAATTTTCAAATTTCATGGGTGGGGAAACCTAAAATCGCAGGTATTTTTTGTGAATGTGTATCCCTAAAATATTTCACTTTCCATAATTTGTTGTTAACAAATTTCACTAATTTATCCTTACTGGTTGTCTTAAATAGGAAGCAATTAATTTTTTCCCAATTAATATCCATCATCTCATCCTCATCTTAGCCGCTCATTTTTTTAATTTAATGGTCGAAATTTAGGCAAATATTCCCTAGCTGCCACCACCGATGAAGCCTCTTTTAAAATCCGGTTTCTGCATCTTTCTAATCTTCCTCTTACATACAGATGATAAGAAAAAAACTAGTCAACCTTGAATAAGAGCCTGACACTTCTCACTAGTTTAAATAAATGATTACTAACTCACATTTTTGGGAGGAGAAATAAGAACGTTGTATTTTATATTGGGCAAAATCCTTCAATCATCACCAAAGGTGTTTTCTCGTTTTTCGTCCATTGTGGTATTCGTGTACCTCTTCAATGATATTTTTTCCTGGAAGACCTTAAATCGGACTCGAGTTTCACTTGTAAGCAGTCTGGTGAAGCATTTAAGTGATATCAGGTTAAGAGGTCGAACCGGTGCAAAACATTCTTCGCGATGTTTATAGAGTTTGAGATAAAATTTAGGATTTTTAGGTATGTTCAATTGACGAGGAAATAAATAAAAAATATGTGTCTATCCAACTAAGAACATCCACAATATGTGTTTTTTCAAACAAAAAGCTCACATAATTTTAACAAACTATAGTGGAAGCTTTTTCAAAGTGTTTGCTAATTAGCAAGCTCTATGGTTAGAGTTTTTTCATAAAATATTATTATTATATTGATATCTCTATTGCTTGTTCAAAGAACTTGATATTGTGAGATTATAAAAAGTTATGTGAAAAATCTATACAATAGTGGGTGTTTAAAAACTGATTTTGATTTGTGATTTGACAACGACATTACACAAAAAAAAAACACTAAAAAGCTTTGTGAAAAAACTCCACTATTATAGATAGTCTAAATGTCTAATTACATTTCCCCATAATGTCCCGTCTCAAGTTCTTTATTTCATTTTATTCAATTTTATTAAATTATTGTTGTTGGGGTGTGTATACCAGTTGCATAATAATTGGATGTTCTAATTTCTAATTGGTATTGGTTTGTTTTTTAGATTTAGTATTGGTTTTGAACCTTCTTAAACAAATTAGGTGAAGATGTACTATTCTTATTCTTAGTCGATTAGTAACATATGCATGTTTATATTTGATATTTCATATTATTGTATATAAGGACAACTTAGTAATAATGGTAGCTTGTTCTATCATGTCTTATTTTTGCCAAAATTATTTTTGTCGAATACTATACTGTGTCTGATCATGTATTGTTCAGTTCCATCCAATCATGTTTCATATTGTCTCCTGTTTCATCTTGTCTCCTATATCGAACACTATACCGCTCGTCATTCGCTTATTCCATTTTTCTTTTGTTTCCGCCTCCCCTAGACACCCTTCCCAAAACCTTATGCGTCCGACGAATCTAGAATAGAAACCACATGGTTCCCTAATCAAGTGAACTCACAAAAATGAAAAAACAAAATCAACAATAAGGTATGTCCTAAATATTTTTCTATATAATTTTTAAATAAATTCAAAAAATTATGTAGGTCCTAGGACCCACCTTGTTATACATTAACTCCGCCCTTGACTCTTTCTCTCTCCAAAACCGGATCCCTCGCCTTCGTGATCGATCCTGAGCCCTCTTTGCGCAACGATAGCCTCCACCCTAAGGTCGTTTGTCATACAAAACAAGTGAGGACTTGAAGGAATAGATCAAGATTAAAGGGGACTCAACAAACTTTTTAGAATTATTTTTAATGATATAATTAGGATATTTTCATCTTTAGGAGTTCAAGAGCGAATATCTTTCCATCTTACACCTATCTTTTTGTATGAGTCAAGAAGTTAGATTTTTTGTCCAAATAATACTAATGATTGTCTCAATGTAAGTCAAACACAATATAAGAATTTCTTTTTTGTTTCGTCATATAATCATATATTGTCCTGCACAAACAATATACATATAACTACAACTATTTGAGATGAAGTCTTGTTAGCCTTTTACTTATTTTTATCGTTGTGCATATATTATTGGAAATGTAAATATCAACTCTATAGAATTTGCTATAAATTAACTTCCAAAAATAAAATATTTGATATACTTGAAACCCGGATAGAATTTATATTACATATGTTTTATAGTTTACGTTTCGAAGACTTAGGATTTTTCGTTTAGTTTTAGCATCAATATCAACCTGTTAGAACTATGCACACTAATTTGTTAGGCAAGAGAATAAACAAAAGTGAGTTAAATACCAACAAGGTGATTTATTTGCTCATTGACCCAACTGTGGACAATAATCTTGGGAAACAAAATGTAACAAATGATTTTTTATTAACATTTTCATTGAAATGACAGAAATATTATCAAAATTAGCAAAATGCTAAAAAATAAAGAGATTTCTTGTAATACTGACTAGACGAATATTCTATCATGGAAATGTTCATATTTTTCAAATATGTTACACGTATTATAAAAGAATATATATAATGACATAATGTTTGAAGTTAAATCACTTATCAATATGTTTAATTAAAGCAACCGTGTAGTAGATGGGTCGGGTTTCAATATTCCCAAAGTAAATGGATCTCGTAACTTTACTTTACTTTTGGATTTCATTATGGTAATATTAATTAGTTTGATGGATCACGAACTTTTTATTTCCGTTCTAAAAAGAAAAACTGTTTGTGGTTTCAACTTTCAACTCCCTTATTTCAATTGTGTATTCTAGATCTCACATGTTTGGTGTTGTGTATATTTTTTGTGGGGAAAACAACTTATAAGGGTAATTTTTTTTTTTTTTTTTTTTCAAAAAACACCATCTAAGTTTGGTTTGTTTAAAAAACAACATCCAAGTAAAGCCTTTGTACAAAAAACACCATCCAAGTAAGGCCTTTGTACAAAAAACACAAACGAACTACATGTTTTGTTTAAATTTTACCCGATGGTAACCGGCTCTTGCAGTTTAAACTGTTCATCTGTTATTATATCATGTCACTAAATATTAGGCCAAGTCATCCTTTAACCTGCAAGAACCGGTTACCATCGGGTAAAATTTGAACAAAACATGTAGTTCGTTGGTGTTTTTTATACAAAAGCCTTACTTGGATGGTGTTTTTTGTACAAATGTTTTACTTGGATGATGTTTTTTGAACAGACCAAACTTGGAAGGTGTTTTTTAAACAGTTTTAAAACATAATTACCCTTAGTCATTTTCCATTTTTTTTGTGGAAAAATGTATCGTCCTTAGTTGGATCTTTTTGTTTTAAGCAATTTTTTCGCTATTCTAAAAAAATTAAATAATAGGATCTTAGAACTTATAGGGATGAATTTGAAAAGTTTCTTAAAGATATCATCGGATAATGAAAAATCCAACTGTCACGATGCAAATATGAATAAATAATACTTTATTTTCGCACGGGCTACTGATTATGACGTTCATACGTGTATGCATGCACGCCTATGATCAAGAATCCATTTTGTCAATTGTTCTCTCCTCATCGGTTCTTCATTTGTACATCTACCATCAATATTTTAAAAATCGGTTTTATAATCGAACCAATCAGATAATTTATTTTAATTTAACCGATTCAACCGTCCAGTCAAGTTGGTTTTGAGAATTTGTATCATTGTACGTGTTTTTTATTGTCCTACAACATACATATGTATATATAAAGTAATAAAACCAAAAATTTGACATCAATAAGTTCAACCATTAAAAATACACATAACAAATAGGACAAGAAAGTTAAATCAAAAGTTGTATCATGTATGAGATTGAGAAGCGCAAGGCGGCAAGGTCACATACAACATATTTTATTTTTATAGTGGACTAATTTTAATTAAAGTAGTTAACAATTAAAAATCTTTAGCCCAACCAAACACAGTAACTCAAGATGAGGCCGGTCCATTCTGGTTTACTACAACTGGTTCAACCGGTTTTTTACCAAAATCGTCCGGTTCATTCCGGTCAATAAATCATCATAAAACCGGCTCTAATCGAACCGTCATCATCTCCAGTTCCCGGTCCGACCGGCCGGTTCAAACCGATATTTGAAACATTATCTAAAATAAATCTCTATCTACCATATATATATATATATATATATATATATATATATATATATATATATATATATATATATATATATGCAGTTTTTCATCAATAATTAGTTCATCTAAATTATATTTTAGGAAATTAAATTTGAAGGCTATTACGTGGAATATAATGGTCATCAACATTAGCTGCATTTGCTAGCTTCCCGCTTATATTTTTAATAAGGGAAAATGACTTATAAGGGTAATTATGTTTCAAAAATGTTCAAAAAACACCATCCAAGTTTGGTTTGTTCAAAAAACACCATCCAAGTAACGCCTTTGTACAAAAAACACCATCCAAGTAAGGCCTTTGTACAAAAAACACCAACGAACTACATGTTTTGTTTAGATTTTACCCGATGGTAACCAGCTTTTGCAGGTTAAATTGTTCATCTGTTATTATGCCATGTCACTAAATATTAGGCCAAGTCATCCTTTAACGTGCAAGAGCCGGTTACCATCGGGTAAAATTTGAACAAAACATGTAGTTCGTTGGTGTTTTTTGTACAAAAGCCTTACTTGGATGGTGTTTTTTGTACAAAGGTCTTACTTGGATGATGTTTTTTTGTAACGTCCCAGTTTTTTTTTTATATATAAACAAAATTCAGTAAAGTCACATTATATTATATAAACATTCACATCTCAAAAAATTTTAATTGTTCCAAAAACATTCATAGTCAAATCAATATAACAATGGAAGTCAAAATGTATAAAGTTAACTCAATTTAAATTTTGAAAAGAAGCTGCATCAGTGTGTACCCGTCATGCCTAGCCATCGTTTCCACCTGTACAACCTGAAATAGTAATTTAATAGGGAAAGCTTAAGCATATAGCTTAGTGAGTTCCAACACTTACACAGCATGTCAGTTACACATACTCAACCCCTACAATATACAAATATACATCGCAGTAAAATAAACACATAATTCACTTTACCCAGTACGTCGAGTTGTACTTTCCTACTCAGCATTTCGAGCCGCGCATACTCTGTACGTCGAGTCATGCGTATCTGCTCAATAAGTTGAACCCCACCGCTCAGCACTCAGAGCCGCGCATACTCTGTACGTCGAGTCATGCGTATCTGCTCAGTGCATCTTGCGGATATCTGTATATTGCTCAGTGCGTCGAGCCACCCTATATTGCTCAGTTCGTCGAGCCACCCTATATTGCTCAGTTCGTCGAGCCCGTATTTTCTACACACTAGACCTAGACACGTCTAGTACTAACCACACACCATACCCCAACAATTACAACTATAAAAGGAATGTATAATATTAGTAAAATACACACAACTTGGTACTATCCACAAACATCTTACAAGCACACAAAAATACGGTAAAGCACATATAACATCTATACAATGTAGTGAGAAACTCACCTCGATATAAACCGGGTCGATTAGCTCTGTTGCTCGTACAACACGGTGTCGTCCCCACTCCTCGACAAATATAGACCTACATTAGGTTTTCAACCCCATTTATAAATTATATGTATGTACTCTCTTGAAAACCTAAACCGTGAACTTGGAGGAAATAACTTCAATATCAACTTTCTTAGAAATTATTCATTTTCCCCTGAAATTTGACCTCTGTTCACGATCAGATTTACTCAACTTCAGAACACTTATTCATACAGATTTCAATTTATCAGCAAACTACTCCTTTTTAGGTTTCCAGGGACACCAATATCATCCCCAAACGAGTTTTCTACAATTTACTACGATTTATTCAAGATTGCATATCAAATCTGTCCAAATTGGACCAGTATGTGAAAAATACGTATTTTACCTAGGCTAGAGGTAGAATCACGCTTTACACCTCTCTGGACAAAATATACTAGACTCAATTTATGAATTAATGGCATTGGTTTCACTCCAAAACGATACTCTGATTATTTATGGCGACTTTTACAATAACAGCAAAATTACCTCAATTCTGCAGTTCCAGTCGGTAGGCTATATCTCCACTTCCAGATCAAAGAATCAAGATTCCTCCGGTCAAAAGCGGAATAAAGACCGCCTGAAGCTTTGATCCAAATTTCACGATGATCCAACGGTTGAATCTCCAGGGATCAACCGATCTCTGTAGCTAGTTCTTGAAAATTCGGGATTTCTCTCCAAAGGTTTGAAGGATGAAGGCTTAGCCGACTTTAGGAGGTAAAGAAAAATGATTTTGGGTTATTAAATGATATTTATAATCTTAAGTTTGATTCTTATACCCTATTAGTCCCTCAACATCCAAAATCGTCGCTAAAACCCCCGAAAGTTGTCGTGATACAAATTGTTTTTGCTATAATAATAATATGAAGTTTTAAGTTTAAAAGTTTTGCTCATAAATAAACTTAATATTCATCTAGGTCATTGACCAAGTTAACCTAGCCCATAGTTTGGTCATTTGGCAAAAATGGCCATTTTTCACCAAAATTCTTACAATTTGGTCCTTGTTCGAAAAAGTACCGTACTAACGCCACCTTATATTAAACATACTTCTTAGAAATATCTAGAGAGTAACACATACGTACCAAATCAAAAGTGGTGTTACAAATTCTTCCCTCCTTCAAAAGATTCCGTCCTCGGAATCAAACAAACAACTAGGGGTACTTCGCCTTCATTTCCTCTTCGGTTTCCCAAGTCACATCAGAACCCTTATGGTATCGCCACTGTGCTAACGGCTTTTCTCCTAACGGCTTTTCTCCTAACTCTGTCCAACAGGTCGGAGTACGGCACAGTGCTCCGTATAATGCTTCGTATTGTGCCATCTGAATGCTGGAGTGATAAATATTATTATATGCAAATTCCACTAACACCAAGTGATCCTCCCAGCTCCCACCAAAATCTATAACACACGCACGAAGCATATCCTTCCCAATATTTGTATAGTACTTTCGCTTTGCCCATTGGTCTGAGGATGATAGGCAGTACTCATCAAAACTTTCGACCCGAACTGCTCTTGGAGACTCTGCCAAAACCGAGAAATAAATTGGCTGTCTCGGTCGGATATAATGGAGGATGGTACCCCGTGTCTACGAACTACTAATCCCATTCTCTCGTGATCACTAATCCAGGAGAAATAATAATAATAATAATAATAATATGCAGCCCATGCAACTTAAATGAATTGGCAAGATTGGCCCTTGGGGTTTGATACAATAAATTCTATTAGCTCATATTCGCATCAAATCTCATTTAAGCTTTACAAATTGTCATAACCCACCCCAAACTAATATAATTAAGTTATTATTATTATTATTATTCGTCGTAATAATCGAATTAAATTCCTTAAATCGTTTTTAGCGAAAACGAATTTTAGATAAACTAAAAATTCAATTAACGTTAATAAAATTAGGATGTTACAAATCTCCCCCACTTATAAGAATTTCGTCCCCGAAATTCAGCACCAACAGTAGACTGTGAATGCATTAGCCCAAACTCCATTTCTATATTGATCTATTAATTTGCCCATAACTATTAGCCCAACGACATGAGCCCAAATATGTTAAGCTTTAGCCCATTAGACCTAGAGTCCAACACGGGATGAAGAGTCAAAATAAGTCAAGGTCAATACCTCTCCAATATTAACAGATAGGTCTTACTTTTTGTTTTTAAATGATATCACTTTATACACCTTTATTCCAAAAAGTCTCTTCAAGATCCTATTATCACCAGAGACAAACAGCGAATTTGAAAAAGAAACGGCACTTAGGGTAATGAAGAGTCGCATCCACTGTAGATGGTTTGAATTTTCGATAATAAAAACGTTTCAGTTCCGTGTGTCCTTTCGGTTCCAGCTGCAAGATGCTATATATATACAGGTATGTAGTATCATTCATTTCCACCTTCATTTTCAGTCTCATCTTCTCTTATCAATAGTTTGTTCGTAAACGAACTCATATTTAAAGTTGAGTCATGGAAAACAGATCTTCAATGGGCGATCTGTCTAACCCTGGACCTGGTTTCTCACAAGGAGAGAGTTCTTCAAATCAGACGTCTTCACTGGAGTTCGGGTGACTTTAACATTCTAAACATCTATTATTTATTTTTTTCATTTTTTTTTCTCTTCCTATTGTTTTGTTTGATATTGAATTATGGTACAGTCTCCCGAATATACTATCAATAGAGCAACTCCAAGATGAGCCGGAAATTTTTCCCGAGCTGCACATTAATTTAGAAGATCCGGTGCATGCATCTTTAGACTTTGCACTCGATCAGACTCCATACCTTCTACCAGGTTAAATTCTTTAAATGATTGCTTCTATGAATGTTCAATTTTGTTTTATCATCTGACAATTGTTATTCGTAGACCCATCTGTGGATGATCTATCTGGCTACAACCCATTCATCGACGTACCATCAACGAGTAGTGAGATCACCCCCATGAATCAAGGATTCATGACTGACATTCAGAATGAAAGTCAATCACAAACAACTCATAACATCAATATTGAAATGAATCCCGAACTTAGGGTTGGTTTTCAATATCAAAATTACCTTCAGATGATTCAGAAGAACCTAGAAGGATTTCAAAATCCTGAGTCCATGATTGAAAACGTACAATTACCACCGATAGAACCTACTGATTTTAATGAATCAATGTCCATCTTTGGTTCAGAAGATCAGGATCATATTCAAATGATCTCGAATAATAATAGTACATTTGAACTCAATCCTTCAATTCCGACAACCACAGTAGCGGGCAGTAGAAGAGGTTTCAGACACTCATTAAGTAGAGAAATAATAGCTGAACACTTTAACGAACCAATTGAGAAAGCTGCGAAAGAACTCAACATTGGATCGACACAGTTAAAAAAACGTTGTAGAGATTTAGGCATCGAACATTGGCCCCAACGACAACTTAAGAGTCTGCAAACTCTTATTGATCGTGTTGAGGTAAGGAATTACATTTTTTTTAATTCCTTTATATCATGATGTTATTATTACTAAAGTTGTTTGTGCTACAGGAATTTGGTAACGAGTTTAGTGGAGCAGCAAGATTATCGAAAGATTTAATACCCAACCTAAAAAGGGAGAAAGAAGCAATAATTGAAGGGTCACAGTCGGGTCTCACTGACGGCACAAAGAAACTAATACAAGCTGCTCATAAGGTTGAATATAAGAAAAGAAAATTTCTGGAAAAGGGGGAATCTTCATCAAGAACTCATACACAGCAGCAATCTCTGCCATCTAATTCTGGTACTAGCAATATTAATCCTGGTTTACTCGAGCCTGTGAGTGAGGGGAATTTTGGAGGCTCTGTAGGTAACCTAGCCTGGTTTCCTCGCTATCCCCAACTGGTTCCGAATTGGAACCCTTCCTCATCACTTCCCTCCTTACACACTCCCCAAACGAGTCAATTTTTAGCCCATACTCATGGGGTTACGGGTTCCAACCCTATCGAGACCCCACACCTTGGAGCTCCTCCTCCAATAACTGAAAACATACCCCTTCCAAATCCTCAAGAAGGTACAAGTCAACCTAATGATGACAAAGAGTGGAGTGTAGAAGATCTTTTCTCGCTTCCTTCTGATTCTTCAGTTTAGGTTAGTAGCTCTATAAACTTTTCTTAATGTATTAATATAAAATTATAGTAATGGATCACATGTATCGACGTGTTACTACTTTTACTTATTATTTTTGTTATAACTACCCACACCCTCAGCTAATTGGATTCCTCATGACCAACTCCCGATTCGAACGCGGATCCTGTGCTTTCAATAGTAGGAGCTCTGCTACTACCTTCCGCACCTATCCACGTCCGTTCCAGGACTTGTCCAGAAGTCCCCAGTTTACTTCTTTCTGATAATTTAAAAACATATACCCCAGGTTATTTCACAAACATAGTTGTATACAATTATTGAATTAGAAATCTTTCAAATAAAAGGATTTACCTTACAGATACCACCCAACAAGGAACATGCAACAAGGCCAACTCAAATATTCTAGGACTATTTAGTCCCTACTGCCTACACTTTAATGACAATCCTTAAACAACATATCAACACTAACATTTATTCACAATAACAGGCAACAAGTAATTGTACACCAATGTGTGGTTTTCTAGCAGACATTTAAGCATATGTATATCATATATTACAGAAACATCAACAAAGACTAAGCACTTAAACCTTTTCCCCACTGACGTCGGCTGGCGGTACACACTGCGTCTTCGCAACAATATTCATTTAACCTCTTACTCGAAAACAACCTTTAATTTCTTGTAAAAATATCTTTAAAGAAAACTTTTAAGTCTCAAGCTTGAGATCAAAACCCACCAAGTGAGTCTGATTCACTCAAGCCAGGCTCTGATACCAACTTGTAACGTCCCAGTTTTTTTATATATAAACAAAATTCAGTAAAGTCACATTATATTATATAAACATTCACATCTCAAAAAATTTTAATTGTTCCAAAAACATTCATAGTCAAATCAATCTAACAATGGAAGTCAAAATGTATAAAGTTAACTCAATTTAAATTTTGAAAAGAAGCTGCATCAGTGTGTACCCGTCATGCCTAGCCATCGTTTCCACATGTACAACCTGAAATAGAAATTTAATAGGGAAAGCTTAAGCATATAGCTTAGTGAGTTCCAACACTTACACAGCATGTCAGTTACACATACTCAACCCCTACAATATACAAATATACATCGCAGTAAAATAAACACATAATTCACTTTACCCAGTACGTCGAGTTGTACTTTCCTACTCAGCATTTCGAGCCGCGCATACTCTGTACGTCGAGTCATGCGTATCTGCTCAATAAGTTGAACCCCACCGCTCAGCACTCAGAGCCGCGCATACTCTGTACGTCGAGTCATGCGTATCTGCTCAGTGCATCTTGCGGATATCTGTATATTGCTCAGTGCGTCGAGCCACCCTATATTGCTCAGTTCGTCGAGCCACCCTATATTGCTCAGTTCGTCGAGCCCGTATTTTCTACACACTAGACCTAGACACGTCTAGTACTAACCACACACCATACCCCAACAATTACAACTATAAAAGGAATGTATAATATTAGTAAAATACACACAACTTGGTACTATCCACAAACATCTTACAAGCACACAAAAATACGGTAAAGCACATATAACATCTATACAATGTAGTGAGAAACTCACCTCGATATAAACCGGGTCGATTAGCTCTGTTGCTCGTACAACACGGTGTCGTCCCCACTCCTCGACAAATATAGACCTACATTAGGTTTTCAACCCCATTTATAAATTATATGTATGTACTCTCTTGAAAACCTAAACTGTGAACTTGGAGGAAATAACTTCAATATCAACTTTCTTAGAAATTATTCATTTTCCCCTGAAATTTGACCTCTGTTCACGATCAGATTTACTCAACTTCAGAACACTTATTCATACAGATTTCAATTTATCAGCAAACTACTCCTTTTTAGGTTTCCAGGGACACCAATATCATCCCCAAACGATTTTTCTACAATTTACTACGATTTATTCAAGATTGCATATCAAATCTGTCCAAATTGGACCAGTATGTGAAAAATACGTATTTTACCTAGGCTAGAGGTAGAATCACGCTTTACACCTCTCTGGACAAAATATACTAGACTCAATTTATGAATTAATGGCATTAGTTTCACTCCAAAACGATACTCTGATTATTTATGGCGACTTTTACAATAACAGCAAAATTACCTCAATTCTGCAGTTCCAGTCGGTAGGCTATATCTCCACTTCCAGACCAAAGAATCAAGATTCCTCCGGTCAAAAGCGGAATAAAGACCACCTGAACCTTTTATCCAAATTTCACGATGATCCAACGGTTGAATCTCCAGGGATCAACCGATCTCTGTAGCTAGTTTTTGAAAATTCGGGATTTCTCTCCAAAGGTTTGAAGGATGAAGGCTTAGCCGACTTTAGGAGGTAAAGAATAATGATTTTGGGTTATTAAATGATATTTATAATCTTAGGTTTGATTCTTATACCCTATTAGTCCCTCAACATCCAAAATCGTCGCTAAAACCCCCGAAAGTTGTCGTGATACAAATTGTTTTTGCTATAATAATAATATGAAGTTTTAAGTTTAAAAGTTTTGCTCATAAATAAACTTAATATTCATCTAGGTCATTGACCAAGTTAACGTAGCCCATAGTTTGGTCATTTGGCAAAAATGGCCATTTTTCACCAAAATTCTTACAATTTGGTCCTTGTTCGAAAAAGTACCGTACTAACGCCACCTTATATTAAACATACTTCTTAGAAATATCTAGAGAGTAACACATACGTACCAAATCAAAAGTGGTGTTACATTTTTGAACAGACCAAACTTGGATGATGTTTTTTGAACAGTTTTGAAACATAATTACCCTTATAGGTCATTTTCCCTTTTAATAAATTTTACTGTTAAAAAAACTTAATTTTACCCGGTTAAATTTGTTTCATAAGAAAAATATAAATTAAATTAGAAGGCTATTGCATGGAATATAAAAGCTATTACGTGGCTTCACGTTTACCTCCCCTATCAGAACACATTAAACCTAAATCTGTAAACAGCGATTCAAGAAATGTTAATGGTGGGTTTCTGAAATCAAGCACCATGACATACAATATTTTGTGATTCAAAAACAACGAAAATGGTGTGTTCCCCATTCCAAGCACCACGGCGGGATAGGTTTCATACTGTCGAAGTTTACCACTAAGGTGAATTTGCCCCAAATTAATTGTGTATAAATAAGGTTTGAATTTGACGTTAATGTAAGTTTCCAAGTTTTTGAGTTCCTGATTTTTTGCTTCTCCTCAGTTTTTGGTTCTCCCCAACTTTCTTTTTTTTATCCGACATATTTTTTGCCATTCTTCAAGAATCAAGTGAATTGATTCCAACAATTGGTATCAAAGCGAATCTGGTATAAGTGAACCCGAAGTGCTACAATGTCAAACAAACAAGGGTAAATCAATTTATAATGTCTGATGTTGTCACGGTCGAATTATGATGCATGGGCCATCAAGATGAAGATATACATGCAAGCTCAAGAAGTGTGGAAAGCAATCGAGCCCAAAAATCCACAGAATCCCGTTGGAGTCAAGAAAGATAAGTTGGCGATGACTGCCATCTATCAAGCAATTCTTGAAAAAGTCCTATTGTCGATAGCGGAGAAGCAAACGGTTAAAGAGGTTTGGGATACACTCATGACAATGTACATGGGTGCGGATCACGTAAGGACAGTGAAGATACAATCTGTAAAGGCCGAATTCGAAATATTAAGCATGAAGGATTCTGAAACTGTGGATGTTTTTTTCTGCAAAAATCAGCAACATTGTAAGTAACATTCGAACATTAGGTGAGACGTTAGATGAAGCTTATGTAGCCAAGAAGATATTGCGATTCGTACCTACAAATTTGTTCAAATCGCTTCTATCATTGAGCAATTTGGAGATCTTGATCACATGACTGTTAAAGAAGTAGTTGGAAGACTAAAAGCACATGAAGTGCGAATTCAAGTGCATCAAGAAGTAGATGAGAAAAAGTTGCTCTTGACTTATGAAGAATGGACAGAACGTAGCAGGAAACAACTTGATGAGGAATCAAGATCCAACCATAAACAGAGAAATAATTATAACAACGAAGGAGGTCGAGGAAGATGCCGTGGAAGATCTGGATACCGTGAAGGCCAAGCAAAAGGTGGAAACCAACATAATTATGGCAGTTCTCGTGCTATGAATAATAATCGAGGCAAGAGTAAGATTCAATGTTACAATTGTCAAGAATACATACACTATGCTGCGAAATATGAAAATCCATGTCATGAAAGAAATCAAGAGGCGAACTTGATTCAAGAACAATATGATAATGAACCTGCCCTATTCTTAGCAGCACTGCATGAAAATGAAACCGTAGAAGAAGTGTAATTGAACGAAGAAAATGTCAACCCAAGATTGATAACGACAGATAGAGAAGAGCAAAATCAGTCAAAGGTTTGGTATCTTGATAATGGTGAAAGCAGTCATATGACTGGTGACAAGACCAAGTTTCGAAATCTCAATCAAGCAATCCAAAGTTACGTAAAGTTTAGAGATGGCTCGAAGGTCAGAATTGAGGGAAAATGATCGATCATGTTCCTTTGAAAGAATGGTGAAAAACGACTATTGCACAACGTGTACTACATACCAAAGCTATGCAGTAACATTATCAGCTTGGGCCAACTCGCACAAAACGGTAATCGGATAAGTATGCATGGATTGTTCATGTGGACACATGACAAAAGAAAAAAGCTGCTAATGAAGGTAAAACAGTCCAAGAATCGATTATACAAAACCTTGCTGAATGATATAGATTCTAAGTTTGGTTACTGTTTAGCCAAGAAATTTCCATCTCTACTGATCAAAGTAGTGAGAAGTTTGAAAGCTTTGTTGTAACGACTCATGAAAAACACAATAAAGGGTTGGATGGTGCATTTATAAAAACTAGAGTTATGCATGGTGATGACTTGACATCTGCAAAGAAAAAAGTTACAAGTAATGATTGTGTAGCTAAAGTGAATAAGGCGTCTGATTTAGAAAAAAATATTGCTTTTGTTATGCAAAAGCAAAATTGTGACAATCTTTCTCCATGTGAACCAGATTTCATGGCTAACGATGAGGATCCTAAATCATATTCTAATGTGTGTGCAAAACATGATTGGATCACTGAAATGAAGGATGAGAATGACTGAAGTAAACTCTATGTGAAGTTTCTAGTGAAGAATAGAAAGAGAAAATAAAAGAAAAAGAATGTTGATTAGGAAGAGTTTGTAGTTGAAGCAAAGAAGAAGAGATGAGATGGTTGCTGGGAGTGAAGAAAGTATCCGGTTCTGAATTAGAGGAAAATGTTGGCGTAATTCAGAAGGCAAAGGGCAAAGTTGGAAGTTTTCTTTAGTTTATTAGTTATCTTTATCTATTAGATATTTTGAATTTAAAATTAGGTTTATCTTTAAGTTTTAGATCAAGATAATTTAGTAGCTATCTAGTTTTCTTTTGTTTATAAATAAGGTTTGAATTTGACATTAATGTAAGTTTCCAAGTTTTGAGTTCCAGATTTTTGCTTCTCCTCTGTTTGTTTGTTCTCCCCTGTTTTCAGTTTTTTATCCCACATTTTTTTGCCATTCTTCAAGAATCAAGTGAATTGTGTCCAACAATAAAATGTGTGTTACAGATGTAGGTTTTAGAAACATGGGATCGATACTACGAGTTCAAACATTATCTTTAGAAATTGGTTATGGATAGTGTTTCTACTGTCTTCCACACCAGTCCTTGAAAGATGGATTGTGAACTTTGAAAGATGATAATGATTATGTTAGGTTTCTTGATGTTGATTATGGTAATGATGCAAATATTAATGTGTACATTGATCGCAACAATGAACCAATTTTGGATTGGATTGAGGATGAGAGAGATTAATATGAAGGGATAGATAGTGATAGTTGTTGTGATGATGATGTAGGCCCTGTCATTTCAAATAACTTATTTGTGGATCATGAAGAAGACGATAAGGTAATACCAATTAAGAAAGCAATTGATCTGTTTTTTTAGCCACAAGAATGTTATTCTAGCGGAAGGTGTAGGTGATGACAAATGACGGTATTATTTTAACCTTATTTCCGTGTGTAGATGTTTTATCTACTTTTATCGTTTTAACATATTATCACAGGATTTTAGGTTACCTTGAATGAAATTCGCAAGAGAACCCTTAAATTTGCAATTATTTTACGTTTTTACTCTAACTATGTTTTTTTCAATATTATACATATTTATACAGAAAAGATATATTTGTACACCAAAAAGTGTTTAATTAAACATCGTATTTACATTTTTTTAAATGCTATTTTTATATACACTTTATTGCCTATTTATACAGTTTAAATAAGTATTATTACGTCTTAGAAGTACAAATACTTCTGAAACATAAAGTATTTATATTTATAAAAAATATATTTATACTTCTAAAAATGTAGAAATACATATTTATACTTATACAAAATATGTCTATACTTTTAAAAACATAAAATACAAATGTATTCTTCCAAAAAAAACATATTAATACTCCTAAAATATATTTATACTTCTAAACAACATAAAATGTGTTTATATTTCTAAAAAAACATAAAAATATGTACGTATACTTCTAAGGATGTAAAAAATGCTTATTTATAGTTCTAAAAACGTATTTATACTTCTAAAAATGTATATCTACCTCTAAAAAGGTAAAAAAGGAAAAAAAAGAAACAATATGTAAAAAGGGGTTTTAAGAATGATATTATATCACCAGTTCTACCTTAAATACATATTTTACTTTTTAAATCATATAATGTAACATCCTTAGGTTGGGGCAAAAAGTTTAAGGATTTAAAACTAAGATGTAATCTAAATAACCATAATAATTAGTAAAAGGAATAAAATGAGAAGTTATAATCTTGAAGAGATATGTGTTCTAGGGTAAATATTATGGGTAAAAAATGGAATTTACCATGGGAGTTATAGAAGAAGGGCTTATTTGCAATTTAGAATCATTGAAGTGGTGGGGAGGAACTTCTTAGCAATTTTGGAAAAGGAGTGCTGGAAGGACCAAGTTGCAAATAAAAGAAACTTAAAGTTTTAGTTCGGGGAAAACCCCACACTCTCTTCATTTCATATTTTTTAAGGAAGAGAGGGTGTGGGTGGCGATTTCAAAGTGAGAGCAAGAGGATGCTTGTTGATTCTTATGAACCCTAATTTTTGGGGCATTTTGTGTATGAAACTTGAGTTCAATGTTGGGGGAGATCAAATCTATGATCCCAAAAGTGTATCTCACGAATTCTAGTAGTTATCCTTCAATAATTTGATTGTTATATGCTTGGAGAACCATTGAGGATGCTTGTTGATTCTTATGAACCCTAATTTTTGGGGAAAACTCATCTATGGGTAAACCCTTGATTATTTGATCAACTTTTATCCTTCAATAAGGTTCTAGGAAGAGTTTGGGTAATTCCTAATGATTTCAAATTATTGGAAGAAGGAATTCCCCTAATTATTGATCAATTGATTGAATGGAATTGGATATTCCTTGATCTAAGCTTATGACGTAGAGTTGAGATTATAGCATGGATTTTGATTCAATGGAGATGATATTAGATGATTTAATTAGACCTAATGATGTGTAATTTAGGTAAGAATAATGTCCTTTTGAAGTCTAGGGGTTTGGGGTTGTATTAGACTTTGAATTGGACCAAAATGAGGTGAAATTGACCAAAAACGGAGCTGCAACTGAGCGTAACACGACCCGTGCTATAGAAGCACGACCCCTGTTGTCTGGGCAGTGAGTTACACGACCCGTGTAACCCCTTACACGACCCGTGTTGGCCTCTGTCTAGTTTTGGGCACTTTTTGAGTTAGAGCTTTATAGTTTAGACTTTGTGTTCTAAAGCTTAAGCCCACTTCTAGACAATGTTTAACTGAGATTTTACTCCTATTTAGTGAAGTTTAACTAGTCTTAGAACTATTAGTAATGTTGGAATTATCTCTTGCAGGAGAGGAGTAATTGAAGTGGAAGCAAGGAAGTAGCATCCTTCTTTGAGATCTAAGGAATGTGAGTTACCGGGAGTACACATCCCTCTTCTAATTCTTGTGTGTGTTTTATTATCATGCATACTTCATATGTGCCAATTGTTGCATAAATCCTATGTGTGCATAGCATTAAAAGAGTCATTTCAAAGATGTTTCCAAATAAAAGTATTATTGTAGTTTTGAAAGATGTTTTGAGCATTCCTTTGTGCATTGCATTGCATATAGGATGGGGGTTGACCATGAGATGCCTTGAGTATGAGTTTGACTCTTTTTTCAATTAAAGAGGGCAAGTATGAGTTTGACCCTTTTCTTAACTAAAGAGGGTGAGGAGTGATTGTTCCCGACAAAAGGGAACCGCATGAGGGAGTTGCTACCCCTCATGAGGCTAGTGTGATGGCCACTAGTCTTAGTTTAACCCATACGGGAATCAAGTATTATGCTTTGTGCGTTTACTTGTGAACTTAGGTGGGTGCCATTGAGGTGAGATGGGCTTTTATGAGGTGGACATGGGTTGTGATAGTTGCATTGCATTTGCATATCATGACTATCTATTTTGAGAAATCTTTATGATGTTTTATACAAGTCTTAATAGTGTGAAGAAACTATTTTTGGAGGTTTTCCGAGTGTTAAAGTTATCATTTTCACTCATAATGAGATAACCTCGGGTAACTCACTAGGCATTTTCAATTGCCTAACTGTTTTGATGTGTACTTAGGTTAAGGATATGAGCTTGATGTGAGGCGAGGACTTTTAGAAGACCACGGTGTGTGTGGCCATTTGAACCATGTTATGTTACTTGAATTATGACATTTCATTGCTATACGTTTTGTTAAGATTTTTAATGATGTTTTGGGACCTATTTTTCCGCAAATGATGATTTAACCTTTAACTAATGTTCAAAATGTGATAAATAATGTTTTATAGTAATACCCTAGCGAGGGGTGTCACATATAAATAGGAAAATAAATGTATATAATGAAATAGCATTTTTCTTAAAACATAAATACTATTTCATTAAGAATTTTTTTTGGGATTTACCAAAAGACCTTATCAAACTGTTTACGATGATGATTTTCAGCCCTTGGCCATCTTGTCTGAGTCGAGGAGATGCGTAAGCAGCTTGCCTCCTCTATTGCATTATTTAAAGGCTCCAAAACTACTCTCGATGTTGTTGTTACATCTTTTTCCAAGGTCACTAAATCACTTGATCAGACGCTCTCAACATTGACAAAAAGGTTGAAACTCTCAACCAAAAGAATTCCTCATCATGATCCTTTGCAATTTATACTGAAACCAAAGAGTAAACATAGAAGATTGAAGAGTAGAACACCACAATAAATGAACTGAAATCGGATATTCCCACTATTCTAAAGTTATTTTTTGCTTCAATAGAGAAACTCATTGAAGCAGAGGGGGAAAAGGATTCTGAACATGATCATGACAAAGGTGGAGTCGAGCTTAGTAAGAAGACACAATCTCTTTCACCCCTCCCCTTGAGAAAATGACGATGATGATGAAAATGACAATGATGACTCTGGTTGTAACACCCCTTTTCTTTAACCATATTTAAATACAAATACAGTTTACTTTACATACATATATTACAACTCGCGACTATAAAATAGCCGCTTAAATTTTTTTTATTTATTTTACAAACTTAAACTCAAGGGGTATTACAGACTCAATACCATAAACCATAATTTAAACTTACAGTGCAAACTGGTCCTAACTGCAACTTTAGCTCCTTTCACCTAAGTACATAGCATTTCAAAAACATAGTATACGTGAGACATAAAGTCTCGTGAGTAATATGGGTTTAGACCCAAAACTTTTCTATTCAAAACTTTAAATATTCAAAAGTACATTGCTAAAATTGATTTATTTCATAAATCTCAAAATGACTTTTTCTTCTTTACTTTCAACCTTTAAAAAGACTTTCTTTCTTAAAACTGCTTTTCTTTCTCATTTCTCGTGACCAACTGAAACTTATGAATTAAGTTAATTAATTCATTCAACTAGCTCCCCTCGCGGGACAGAACAGATCTGCCCACTCGGTTTGCTCATTCCGTCTCCCCTTCGTGACTTGGAACAAATTCAAGCACAAGGGTATGCTAAGCTAGACAACTACTTCGCGACGGGAGGTACCATCCCAGTAGTGTCTTCTGATCCCCCAATTATGTGGGTGATCCTAGTCCGGACAACTGGCTCATACTTCTTTAATTCTTACTTCATGTCATCTCAAATTGGTCAAAGTGGGACACAATTTGTAAACTATTCTTACTCAAACATTTTATAATTCTTTTACAAAAATACTTTCAAAACTGCTTCTGACAACTGAGTTCCTATAAGGAACTTCTTTCAAATTACTTTAGAAATCATACTTTAAAAATATACTTAAAATACTAAGCCCTTGTATAGAGCTTCGTTCAAAACCATTTTCCAAACTTTAGTATTTTAAAAGATTGGAAATCATACTTTTCTGAAAATAACATTTTGCTATGTACTAGAAAATCCTCATAAAACTCACCTTGATGTTGCTACAAGTCTCTATGCTTCTCGTATTCCTTTCCCTTTTCCATGCTCAACCACGTTTGAAGCACCACCTATATAAGTATTATATATAAATACTCAATAAATACATATTCTACAGTTCTAAGGTCTCATACATCTCAATTCTAGGTTATAACAAATGTTTAACCATTAATAGACTCTTTTTTATAATTTGTCCCCGAAATACACGTATATTGCTACAGTGATCCCGAGAGGTCGTATTTCAGTTTTGACACTTTTACATGAAGTCTTAAGCCATATAAGACTTGTGTTCCAAATTTGGGATTAATCGGACAAGTTTAGCTTAAATCCCAAAAATCAAGTTTTAACAATATTCTTTGCAAATTTGCCACTGCCGCTACAGTGATTTTTCCGCAAGGTCGGATTGCAAATTTGAAAGTTTCTTACATGTTTTCATACCATTTTAAGGCTATGGTATAAGTTACAGACCAAACGGACAAGCCTAGCATCGATTTCAAAACTCAAAAATTGGACAGAAGCTTTTCCAGTAAACACACGACCCGTGTGTTTTGTGTACTAAGAAACACACGACCCGTGTCTTTCTGCAGACTCAGTTTTTAAGTTCGATTTTTGTGCTACAGACCTCTATTTTGACCTGTTAAGCACTTAATACATATCTTAATTGTTTTACTATCATTCCATGACTAAAACCCTTGCTTTACATCAAGTTTTAAGCCATGGAATCATTGATTCCAATTCCAATTTCATCCAAACCCGTTTTTGTCATTTTAGTCCAAAAATCCAAGTTTTCGAAATTAATCACTTGGGAGTGTCTTCATACATCCCAAATGATCATTTGAACCCAACAACACCATAAAATTCAGCTTTGATCTTGTAAAACCCGTTTTTAGTGTTCTTGGCCAAAATCACCATTTCTTAATTCTTAACACATTCAAGTGTTATAACATGCTAGATGGATGATTTTGAGCAAGATAAGATCATTAGAACCTTGATTTCTGGAAAATCAGAGGTTGAGATTAATTTCCCGTTCAAGAATTTGAGTTCTAGGGTTAGATGGTTACCTCTTGGAGCTTGGAATTACTAATTCCTAAGCTTGTTCTTGATTCTTGGCAACGATCTTTGAATTTTCTTCTCCCCGTGTTCTTCCTGCTCACTCACGCTCTCTCTAGCTTTCTCTGGAAGTCTCTACTGATTTCTAGGAGAATGAGAGTTTAATCTCTCATTTTATAATTAAATGCATAAAAAAAATTACACAATTGGTCCTAATCTTTCACTTTCTTTACAAAAATGGTCCTAAGACCCAAATTCATGCAACAATGTTCCATTAACTTCCAACTTGACATTTTCTTGACATTTTGGTCATTTTCATGTCAAATGACCATTTTGCCCTTTTTGGTCAAATTTTACTATTCACGTGGAAAAACTCCAAATTTCACATAACTTCATATTTCTTATCATATTATTTTACAAATACATATTATTATACATAATGGTCTTATAATGTGACAAAAGACCATTTTATCCTTTTACAAATTTCGCGGGTTCTTACAGTCACCCCTCCTTAAGCGGATTCCGTCCTCGGAATCTTTTCGTAATCCGTGAAGTTTGGATATCTTCTCTTCATTTCTGCTAACGTTTCCCAAGTCATGTTTGACCCTAAGGGATGCTTCCACTTGACGAGTACAAGGTCAATCTCCTTGTTCCTTAGCTTCTTAGTCTGCATTTCTAGGATGGCTTCGGGTTCTTCAATCAGTTTACTAGGAGTCTCCACCCTCAGGTCAGTATACGGTATTACTAACTCTTCTTTACCAAAATACTTTTTCAAGTAGCATACATGAAAGGTATCATGTATTCCACTGAGTTCGGGTGGTAACTCTATCTTGAATGCTTGTAACCCAACTCTCTTTAGAATTTTAAAAGGTCCAATGTACCTTGGACTCAACTTTCCTCTCTTGCCAAATCTGACCACTCCTTTCCATGGCGACACTTTAATCATCACTAAATCTCCTTCTTGCAAGTCATATGGTCTCTTCTTTAGATTTGAATAACTCCTCTGTCGATCCTGTGCTGCTTTCATATTGGCTTGAATTACTCCGATCTTCTCATTTGTCACTCTAACAATCTCTGGCCCTGTAAGCTTAGTCTCACCCGCCTCCAGCCAGCATAAAGGAGTTCTACACTTTCTACCATACAATGCCTCAAAGGGTGGCATTTTAATGCTAGAATGGTAGCTGTTGTTGTATGCAAACTCAACTAATGGCAGGTGTTCATCCCAACTACCTCCAAATTCCATCACACATGATCGTAGCATGTCTTCTAATGTCTGGATCGTTCGTTCACTCTGACCATCTGTTTGTGGGTGATACGCCGTACTTAGCTGAATTCTTGTCCCCATTTTATCTTGTAAAGCTTTCCAAAAGTTAGAGGTAAATCTGGGGTCTCTGTCTGACACGATAGACAACGGTGCACCATATCTTCTTAACACTTCATCTGAATACAACTGAGCTAACTGCTCCAATGGAGTAGTTTCTTTTATGGCTAGAAATAATGCACTCTTGGTCAACCGGTCCACTATGACCCATATACTATCATGACCTCTTCTCGTTCTCGGTAATCCGACAACCAAATCCATGGTTACATCATCCCACTTTCCAGCTGGAATATGTAATGACTGAGCATCTCCATGCGGGACCTGATGTTCCGCCTTGACTTGTGCACATATAACACACTTGGAGATGTACTTAGCTATCCTCTTCTTCATCCCAGGCCACCAATACTGTCTTTTCAAATCTTGATAAGTCTTGGTACTCCCAGGATGAATGGAATACTTTGACTTATGCGATTCATCTAGAATTAGCTTTCTCAAACCTCCTGTCTTTGGTACCCAAATGCGGTTTCTGAAAGTCTTCAATCCTTGACTATTGGTTACAAACTGCACATCTTTTCCTAATTTTTCATCTTTCAAGTTTCCACTTTCTTCAACTTTTTGCTGAGCTGCTTTAATCTGTTCTATGATACTGGACACCAATTCTATACGCATCGACCTTGCCTTGATTCTTTTCTCAGGAACTTTTCTACTCAGTGCATCTGCTACTACATTCGCTTTACCCGGATGGTACACAATTTCGCAATCATAATCACTGATCAGCTCTAGCCATCTACTCTGTCTCATGTTCAACTCTTTTTGAGTGAACACATACTGCAAACTTTTGTGATCGGTGAATAACTTGCATTTTGTACCATACAAGTAATGTCTCCAAATCTTCAAGGCAAAAACGATCGCTGCAAGTTCTAAATCATGAGTTGTGTACTTTTTCTCTGGATCTTTCAACTGTCTGGAAGCGTATGCTATGACCTTCCCTCTTTGCATTAACACACAGCCAAGCCCCCGATGAGAGGCATCGCTGTACACTTCAAAGTCTTCTGTCCCATCTGGCAATGTAAGGACAGGCGCATTACACAACTTCTCTTTTAAGGTAGCGAAAGCTCTTTCTTGTTCCTCTTGCCATCTGAATTGCTCTTCTTTCCGGGTTAGTCGTGTAAGTGGCACTGCTATACGGGAGAAATCTTGAATAAATCTCCTGTAATACCCGGCAAGACCGAGAAAACTTCTAACTTCTGTTGGCGTCTTAGGTGGCTCCCATTTCATTACTGCTTCAACTTTCGCTGGATCAACTTTTATACCTTGGATAGAAACAACGTGCCCAAGGAACTGTACTTCTCTCATCCAAAACTCGCACTTGGAGAACTTTGCATATAGCTGTTCCCGCTTCAAAGTCTCAAGTACTAACCGCAGATGACTCGCATGCTCTTCTTTATTCTTTGAGTAGATCAAAATGTCATCTATGAACACTATAACAAACCGGTCTAGGAATGGTTTACAGACCCGATTCATTAAGTCCATAAAGATCGCTGGTGCATTCGTAAGACCAAATGGCATTACTAAGAACTCGTAATGCTCGTATCGTGTACGAAACGCCGTCTTCTCTACATCACTTTCTTTTACCCTGACTTGATGATACCCAGATCTCAAATCAATTTTTGAGAAATAATCTGCTCCTTGCAACTGGTCAAACAAATCGTCTATTCTGGGCAACGGGTAACGGTTCTTGATGGTAATTTTGTTCAATTCTCTGTAATCAATGCACATCCGCATTGATCCATCTTTCTTCTTCACGAATAGAACTGGAGCACCCCACGGAGAAGAACTAGGCCTGATGAAGCCTTTATCTAGTAACTCCTGTAACTGGGACATTAATTCCCTCATCTCTGTTGGTGCTAACCGGTACGGTGCTCGGGCTATTGGGGAAGCTCCTGGGACAAGATCTATTCGGAATTCAACTTGCCTTTCTGGTGGCAAGCCTGGCAATTCGTCTGGGAAAACTTCTGGAAACTCTTTTACTACTTCTATGTCTTTGTATGTCTGTTTCACTTTGTCTTCAGTCATCACATAGGCCAGGAAAGATACACATCCTTTCCTGATACATCTTCGAGCTTTAGCTACACTGATAATACTGGGCACGTGCGTTCTTCTTTCCCCATATACGTACACCTTGGCTCCTAGGGTTTTAACAGACACCCTCTTCTGTCCACAAGCTATCTTCGCATCATTTGCACCAAGCCAATCCATCCCAATTATTACATCAAAGGACTTAATTCCAATAGGAAGGAGATTAAGTCGAAACTTCTTGCCGTTGATGTCAAGCTCACAATCTCGGTACATATGCTGGACTTCTACAAATTTCCCGTCCGCCACTTCTACCTCAAAAACTAGATCTAACAATTCTAATGGGACTTTTAATCTAGCTCCAAACCCATGGGACACGAATGAATATGTAGACCCGGAATCAAACAGAACATATGCAGGTGTCGAGTTAACTAGTAGTATACCTGAGACCACATCGTGAGTCTCCTTTGCTTCCTCCCTGGTGATCTGAAAAGCTCGAGTCTTCACCTTCTGAGGTTCGGTCTTTTTCTGGGCTGTTGACACCATAGTTTCTCCTCCCTTGTTTGGGCAGTTGAAACTGTAGTGTCCCATCTGATGGCATGAGAAATACTCCACTTCGCTGGCTTTCTTGGCTTTACAATCTTTCGCTTTGTGACCAAATCCTCCACAATTAAAGCAGGCATTTGATCCCGCTCGGCACTCGCCACTGTGTTCTTTCCCACATTTCTCGCACTTTTTCACACTTCCTTGTCGGCTCTGACTTGTACTCATTTTTCCTTTCTTCTTTAAGTTCCCACTGATACTGCTAATTGTCTTCCTTTTGTCACCAAAACCAGGTCCTTCTTCCTTCCTTCGTTTTCCAATATCTTCCACAGTTCGGGCAGCATTAATCGCCCCATCAAGTGTTTCGGCTTTCTTCACTTCTAACTCGTAGTTCCATGGCAAACCGCGGACATAGCGGTTAATTCGGGACCGCTCAGTAGGGTAGGATTCCCCCACAAAAGGTAACATGTCGCAAAACTTCTTCGTATACTCATCCACCGTCATATCTCCTTTCTTTATCGTTAGGAAATCTTCATTCATTTTCTCCATATCGCGCGTGGGACAGAATTTATCTTTGAGACACGTGACAAACTCCGCCCATGACCAACCATAAACCACATCTTTTCCCAAGCTTTCATATTTGGTATTCCACCACACCAGAGCATCGTCTTTCAACTGCCGGGAGGCGTAGTTGACTTGATCTTTTTCGCCACATTTGCTCGCTTGCATCACTTGTTCAATTTCTCGAACCCAACACATCGTCACTTTTGGCTCAAAACTGCCATGGTATTCGGGCGGTTTACAAGCCATAAAGGACTTAAAGGAGCAGCCCTTCTCTTTCTTTCTGTTTTCTCCACTACCTTCATCTTCAGTCGCCTTTTTAGAAACTTCTTGTGAAGATTGGGCTCTTGGTTCACCCATTCGACCATCGATTATGTTATGTACATCTTGTCTCAACTCAGTTCGTAAGTTATCGATTAGAAACTGAATTGCCTCCATAGTGACAGGTTGGGGTGGTGGTGGGTTTGGCTCAGCCTCATCATTACGAAGAACATATGGTTCACTTCCTCTTGAAGAAGTGTGACTGCCCTCACCCCTGTCAGCTTGTCTTCCGCCTTCCATTACTATATAGATGAACAAATTATCGGTTTAATACACAATTCTATATAGTATTTCGTAAGCGGTAGCATGTTATCTCCTTATCTTGACTGCATTTTTATAACAGTCATGCTCACTCTATGCCTCCTATATTACTAAGGCAACTTACTACTACTCTTGCTAGTTTAAGCCTAGGATGGTATTCCAACCTAATTCGCTTAAACTATGGCTCTGATACCAAAACTGTAACACCCCTTTTCTTTAACCATATTTAAATACAAATACAGTTTACTTTACATACATATATTACAACTCGCGACTATAAAATAGCCGCTTAAAATTTTTTTATTTATTTTACAAACTTAAACTCAAGGGGTATTACAGACTCAATACCATAAACCATAATTTAAACTTACAGTGCAAACTGGTCCCAACTGCAACTTTAGCTCCTTTCACCTAAGTACATAGCATTTCAAAAACATAGTATACGTGAGACATAAAGTCTCGTGAGTAATATGGGTTTAGACCCAAAACTTTTCTATTCAAAACTTTAAATATTCAAAAGTACATTGCTAAAATTGATTTATTTCATAAATCTCAAAATGACTTTTTCTTCTTTACTTTCAACCTTTAAAAAGACTTTCTTTCTTAAAACTGCTTTTCTTTCTCATTTCTCGTGACCAACTGAAACTTATGAATTAAGTTAATTAATTCATTCAACTAGCTCCCCTCACGGGACAGAACAGATCTGCCCACTCGGTTTGCTCATTCCGTCTCCCCTTCGTGACTTGGAACAAATTCAAGCACAAGGGTATGCTAAGCTAGACAACTACTTCGCGACGGGAGGTACCATCCCAGTAGTGTCTTCTGATCCCCCAATTATGTGGGTGATCCTAGTCCGGACAACTGGCTCATACTTCTTTAATTCTTACTTCATGTCATCTCAAATTGGTCAAAGTGGGACACAATTTGTAAACTATTCTTACTCAAACATTTTATAATTCTTTTACAAAAATACTTTCAAAACTGCTTCTGACAACTGAGTTCCTATAAGGAACTTCTTTCAAATTACTTTAGAAATCATACTTTAAAAATATACTTAAAATACTAAGCCCTTGTATAGAGCTTCGTTCAAAACCATTTTCCAAACTTTAGTATTTTAAAAGATTGGAAATCATACTTTTCTGAAAATAACATTTTGCTATGTACTAGAAAATCCTCATAAAACTCACCTTGATGTTGCTACAAGTCTCTATGCTTCTCGTATTCCTTTCCCTTTTCCGTGCTCAACCACGTTTGAAGCACCACCTATATAAGTATTATATATAAATACTCAATAAATACATATTCTACAGTTCTAAGGTCTCATACATCTCAATTCTAGGTTATAACAAATGTTTAACCATTAATAGACTCTTTTTTATAATTTGTCCCCGAAATACACGTATATTGCTACAGTGATCCCGAGAGGTCGTATTTCAGTTTTGACACTTTTACATGAAGTCTTAAGCCATATAAGACTTGTGTTCCAAATTTGGGATTAATCGGACAAGTTTAGCTTAAATCCCAAAAATCAAGTTTTAACAATATTCTTTGCAAATTTGCCACTGCCGCTACAGTGATTTTTCCGCAAGGTCGGATTGCAAATTTGAAAGTTTCTTACATGTTTTCATACCATTTTAAGGCTATGGTATAAGTTACAGACCAAACGGACAAGCCTAGCATCGATTTCAAAACTCAAAAATTGGACAGAAGCTTTTCCAGTAAACACACGACCCGTGTGTTTTGTGTACTAAGAAACACACGACCCGTGTCTTTCTGCAGACTCAGTTTTTAAGTTCGATTTTTGTGCTACAGACCTCTATTTTGACCTGTTAAGCACTTAATACATATCTTAATTGTTTTACTATCATTCCATGACTAAAACCCTTGCTTTACATCAAGTTTTAAGCCATGGAATCATTGATTCCAATTCCAATTTCATCCAAACCCGTTTTTGTCATTTTAGTCCAAAAATCCAAGTTTTCGAAATTAATCACTTGGGAGTGTCTTCATACATCCCAAATGATCATTTGAACCCAACAACACCATAAAATTCAGCTTTGATCTTGTAAAACCCGTTTTTAGTGTTCTTGGCCAAAATCACCATTTCTTAATTCTTAACACATTCAAGTGTTATAACATGCTAGATGGATGATTTTGAGCAAGATAAGATCATTAGAACCTTGATTTCTGGAAAATCAGAGGTTGAGATTAATTTCCCGTTCAAGAATTTGAGTTCTAGGGTTAGATGGTTACCTCTTGGAGCTTGGAATTACTAATTCCTAAGCTTGTTCTTGATTCTTGGCAACGATCTTTGAATTTTCTTCTCCCCGTGTTCTTCCTGCTCACTCACGCTCTCTCTAGCTTTCTCTGGAAGTCTCTACTGATTTCTAGGAGAATGAGAGTTTAATCTCTCATTTTATAATTAAATGCATAAAAAAATTACACAATTGGTCCTAATCTTTCACTTTCTTTACAAAAATGGTCCTAAGACCCAAATTCATGCAACAATGTTCCATTAACTTCCAACTTGACATTTTCTTGACATTTTGGTCATTTTCATGTCAAATGACCATTTTGCCCTTTTTGGTCAAATTTTACTATTCACGCGGAAAAACTCCAAATTTCACATAACTTCATATTTCTTATCATATTATTTTACAAATACATATTATTATACATAATGGTCTTATAATGTGACAAAAGACCATTTTATCCTTTTACAAATTTCGCGGGTTCTTACACTGGTGATAATGATGATAATTAAATGAATCAGAAAAACATGATCAACCAAAAGATCAGGAGGATTAGGATGCACAAACATGTAAGAAACAAATCCTTGAGTAGCTTGAACAAGCTAACATTGATTTCCTTAAATCCAAAGCTATAGATGTTCTCAGACGTAGAGATGAAGCTAAAGCTCGTGTTGAGGCAGAATCAAAACAAAGGGGTAAACTTGAAGCTCAACAAAAGGCTGAACTTAAAACAAAGAAGAAAGATGAAGCGAAGCCCTTGCAAAGGTCGAAGCCGAAAAGGATAATGCTACTTGTACACCTAGAACCAAAGGCATTATCATTAGAGGTTCTCAATCAAATCATCCTAAGACTCACACCACAAGATCAAAAGATGCAAAGGGATTTTGATTGAGAAGAGCAAGAAAGAATTGAAAAAAGAAGCTGCCGCAAGAAAAGCTATAGAGATTGCCAGCCGCTAAACTAAAGAAGAAACCCATAAAGCTCAACGTCTTGGCAAGCTTCTTGACGAACAAGAGTTCGGGGAGAAATAAATGTGAAAAGAATTGGATGACGAAACTAGCATCAAGGTCATTCTCCATATGATAGATGAAGAACTTGGACCCCAATCCATCCTTGAGTGGTTTACCAAGGAACAAATGGTCGATTAGTTCAACCAATCAAAAATCAAGCCTAGGGTAACTCCTATTCCTAAAATCCAAATGATTACTAAGAAGTGGGTCAGGATGTTCATCTATCCCTCGAAATCAATCAACCTCTGGCTAGTCTTCTCCAAAATTGGGATATTCTCTTGTCTCGCAACTGTCGCTTATTCAACATCTGGCCGTATGAAAAGAACGGTGAAAGTTTTGAATGGCGAGCGATGGAAAAACTCGACAATTTCTACTGAAACTCTTGGAAGTGGAGCGAAAAACGGTTCTTGAACACGATCCAAAAGATCATGCATATTCTAACTATTCAAGTAACCAACTTCCAAGGGTCAAAATTCTTCGAGTTCACGATCGCACGCTCTCATCCTTGTGTTTCCATGGTAATAAGTGGATATGACTTCCCGGTTCTCAACCAGGCAATATCAAAGATGTTATCTGGTTGGTCAAGCCTCTTCACTAAATGAATCCATCTTTTGGGTTATGCTACAAGAGACATCGACTATGAGCCATGGAGACGATTTGATACTTCTCTAATTTTGATGTTGAGCCATGTGTTCTCCTCGATACCACTCTAAAGGAACAATATGACTTAGAAATTAAAGGTCTTGTGATATGAGGGTCGGTGTTCCTGTGATTTTTCCCAAGCAAAGTGTTCCATTCATTCAAGAGAACTAAAAATGATTATTCCGACTTAGCCAAAAGCATCTATTTTCTACCAAGTTTATCCATAAGATTATTCGGCTACTTCAGAAGACCCATAGATGAAATGAAGGAAACTAGAAAAGAGTTTTTGTTGAAGCTCACTTGGTTCAAGAACTTCAGGGAATGGATGTTTGACTTGTACCACTTCATTAAAGACTACTTTTGATGTGTTGTTAAGATTTATTTCTTTTTAGCATCTAACCTAACATTTACCCTCATCCTTTTGTGAATCTTTTATGATAGAAGTTGTTCATGCCAACTCGTTATGCCTAAATTACTTGAAATCTCTTTGCACTTTAACATATAATTGTTTAAATCTTCTATCATTTTTGAAAAATAATTTTTGCACCAACATGTAGACTTAATTTGCTTGGATCTTTGTCGTATACCTGTCATTATTTACAACAACAACCACATAGGGGGAATTGTTAGATATTTTTTATGTGAATGTCACTAGAATAAGATGAAAATCCTTTGAAATTTTCTAAAAAACAAAATTAGGTATTTTAGGTTGAAAGATTTCAAGTCCAAGGGATAAAAGTAGAAAAATCAAAAATTAGATCAAGACTTGGCGTTCCTTGGAACATTCCTCAGTCTGCGACCAACATTCCTCGGAAAGCTCCTGAGTCTGCGACCAAGGTTCCTCAGAACGCTCCTCGGTGAGAAAACTAACATTCCTCAGTGAGCAATCAAGACAACCTAGTCACGTTCCTTGATAACGTTCCTCGACAATGACCAAGTTCCTTGGCAATGTTCCTCGACTGTAACCAATTTCCTCGATCACGACACCAAGTCCTTAGCAAAGTTCCTCGACAACGACCATGCTCCTCGGCGACGCGTCTGGGTTAGCGATTAGGGCTCCTCGGCTTGTTCCTCGGTACTTTGATCCATGTTCGTCAACACTTTGATCAGAAATTCTCAAACCCAGAATTCCTCTGCCATGTCAGCACAAGTGCCATCTCATCATTTTGGTCAAAAAGCCAACATTCCCAAAAAATATCTACTTGACATATCTTAACAAAAAATGCTTTTACCATCCATAAAACCCTAACTGAAATGGAATTTTCTGTCAAAAGGAACATTTTAAGGGGTTTTGATTCAGGAGTCTCATTTTAGCATGAGGAAATATCTTTATGATTCAAGGGTTGAGATCACTTTGTGCCACTCCCATATGTCATCATCCGATGCAAAGTTATAAAACCCTAGCCTCCACAACTTCAACTTATTTACCAAACTGTCACTCAATTATTCCTATAAATATTACCCTTTGGCACAACTTTCCATACACCTTTCACGTCATTATTACCTGATAAAATAAATATATTGAAGGTTTGTCAGTGAGAATTGAAGAATTTGTGAGAAATCTTCAATGGAATGTTAGTAACTTCCATTTATGAAAAAATGATATCAAATCAACTTTTTGGTAAGTTGATTTATCCTTTTAGTCTTGTCTTGAAAGTTGTAACTATTACTTGATTTATCCTTTGTCAACTTTATCTACAAGATTATCCTTCAAGTAAAGGCGGGGTTTTATGAATCGCGGAGATAGCGGCGTTATCTCAAGAGATAACGATGTTATCCATAGTTGTTTGCATAAAACCCTAGACCTCTGGTTTTGGGTCGTATTTAAGGGGCACTAAAGGGCCTTTGTCCTAGCGGTATAAAGGTGTTAGAAAAGTGTCTCCCTCCCTTAGTTGTTGAGGGTTGAAGTCCCGTTGTGGACATAATGTGTAGATTTTAGAGTAGGTTTAGAGAGTGTGTGTGTTTGCCATTATAAAAAATTTTAAGGGGCTCTAAACCCTAGCAGCCGTCAATTCCATCCTTTGCAGCCTCTAGAACCCTCTTCTTCCAAGCCCTAGCCTCCTTTGGTTATTTCAAGCTCCATAACCCTCCTTGGACAAGCTTTTCTACTTGTGGGAATCAGCAAGATCTCCATTTTTGGACCTTTTTAAGTGTAAAGCTTTTACCTTTTTGATGTTCTAAGCTAGATCTTGTTGTATGAGTTTCATTTGATGGTATGTAATGGAGAAATGGTCCCTTTATTGTGTTTTAATGGATTGGAATGATAAAGGTCAAACCTTTATGTCCCTAGCACCATCTATGGAGCTTTTGAGCTGATTATGGGAGTAAGCCAAGCTTTCTTGAGTGATTAAACATGGATTGTTTCACTTTTGGACCTAAGTGTAAGATTTGACATGCATGGGATATGCATATCAAGAAATTTTGGATATTTATGGAATTTGAGACCTTTTGGACGAGTTTTGGAGAGATTTAGCCATTGACTTAATGGATTAAGTGCTTAATGCAAGTTTTAAGAAATTCTTATAAAGCGACGCTATCTTTAGGAGATATCGGCGCTATCTGGCCGTTGACTTTGACCATTGACTTTGACCAGTCAACCTGGATGGATTAGAGATTTGGACCATAGGATCAGTTTTGAGTCTTTCGGATTGTTGATGTACAACTTTGTGATAAGTTAGGAGTTCGTGCTACTTAGCGTGTAAGGATATCGGAAGCGTGTGGCTTGAGGTTGCAGACAGGTAGTTGATGTTACATGTGTAGTTAGCCTTATACTTCTATATGTAGCAATGTATGTTTAAGATGGGTGTGCCTTACGTTATTTAACCGAATGATTGTTATTATGGACGCGTTGGGTCAAAACGTATGCTTAGGCTTTTGTGCTTCTATGTGTTAGTCGTTGGATTCGTTCTTGCGACTAAAGAATGATGACGGATCAGCGTGAACCCAAGAGTCTAAAGAATGAGTTGATTCGGCAACGGACGGAATGGGGTGAGCCCGTGAGTCCTTAGGCGAGGCGGATCGGGGTGAGCCCGATAGCCAAGAATGATTGTGATTTATGTTATGGATCGTGTGGTATTTTGGGAAAATCACTAGGCTTTGTGCTTACCCTTTTAACCTGAATGTTTTTCAGGTATTTACTGGCTTGAGCTTGGAGCACAACACGACTGTATCGCATCTGAAATTTTGGTATTCGAGTCTTCCACTGGATAATATTTATAACTGTCTTGATAGTCATGATTTTAAATGTTTTAATTAACGAATTTGGATCGGATGGTTTTATTTTCCAAGTCGTTTTATGTATATGAACCATCTTTAAAAATGTAAATTTTACTCTAGAATTTGGGACATTAAAATATATACGTATTGACACATTAACAGATCTTTACAAACATCATGAGGCGGAAAACGGAATGAGATCACACACTAACAGATCTTATAACAGATATACAAACATTTGAAGCAACATTAACTGATCAGTTCGTGGTCTTATTTCATAGACTAACAGGTCTTATAACAATCTTATAACTGATTCATAGACTAATAGGTCTTATTTCATTCACAGAAAAAATTGAATCAACTTTAACTGATTAGTAAGCGCACAAAACGCAATTCATAGAAAAATTGAAGCAACATTAGTCCAGATTCATACTTGAAGCAGAAAACAAGGACAAAATTCAAAGATTTGATAGGTCCACAGAAATTTGATCTACAAAAAATCGATCGGTCCATATTAGTCCAAATTACCAATCCATCAATAGAATATTAGTCGATCAGAAGTCTCTTTCGGTCTAGATTACCGATCCACAGAAACTGTACATAAAATCTATAGAATTACCCCCGATTCATAGAAAATCGGTATCCTTGAGTTGTTGTCGATCGGTATTATCAGAAAAAAAATAGAAGCTTTGAAGGAGCAGATCTTACCTGTAGCTTTTGTTCTACCAGAGAAGACGAAAAAGATTGAAGCTTGAAGGAGAAGACAAAACTTTGGATGAGGCATGAAAGTTGGATCGTGAATGAAAATATACGCGTAAAAGGGTTTGTAAGGGTAAGTTTGTATTTTTCATCTCATAAGTTATACGCCAATTTGAAAAGTAAGGAGCTCCTTACTTATAGAAAATAGCTTATTGCAACTAATCTAAAAGTCATTTTGAAAATTGTTTATCATGTAGCCAAACACTTTTTTTAGGCTTATTGACTTTTTGAAAAGCCAATAAGTTGATTTCATAAGCAATCACGAACACCCCCTTTGTCATTTCTATTAAGGAATCAACAATCTGTTCAAAACATAATCTAAAACCCAAGGGTTTTTCAGATTCCATAATTTTGATCATCAACAGCATTTAAGATTATGACTAGAGATTATACCTTATAGAGCTCCCAGATGACGACTCAAATCACTATTCCTTCGAAAATACTTCAAGATAAGCTCCAATCTCTCTTCATCTTTCAACAATCAATACTACATCCCTCTCAATGCTCTTTAGATCAATTTAAATGGAAAATGAGAGGGAAAGGGGGATGTTATATTCTAACCTTTGACCTTTTGACCCTTATGATCCCTCAGTATTTAAGTTTTTTATTAAGTTCTCTAACTAGTTTATATTTACCCAGCAAGTTATAATTATTCTACTAAGAATAGGATTGTAAACGAACCGAACGTTCAGCGATCCGTTCATGAACTGTTCGGCGTAAAGTTCGTTTTTGTTCGTTCATTTATTAAATGAACGAATATGAACACGAATTCTCGTTCGTTTAGTTAAATGAACAAACATGAACAATTGTGTCGTTCGTTCAATTATGTTCGTGAACGCATCGTTTACGTTCGTTTATGTTTGTTCATTTAAATTCCTTTTATGTTCATATATGTTCAATTCTGTTTGATTACATTACAACATTATATGCTCATTTATGTTCATATATGTTTAATTATGTTTGTTTATCTTTGTTCTTTTATGCTGTTTCGTTAGCATGTTCACGAATATAAACGAACGAACATGAACAATATAATTTGTTAAACGAACGAACATGGACAAGAAAACTCGTTCATTCATCCGTTCAAGGTTGTTCGTTTGTTCGGATAACTTAAAAAAAACTAACATGAACAAACACTCATTCATGTTCGTTCAGTTCGTTTACAGCCATAACTAAGAGCATACAAATTTAGTTTATTGACATACTTTACCCCAATTTAATTAAGACAATATCAAACTCAAGTTCGATATTTTTCAATATTATTTTGTCAAACTTAAATTTTTTCTTTAACGCAAATTTATCATCCAAAGGTTCTTAAAACATTTAAATTAAGTAATAATTATTTATTTTGATATTTTATTTTATATACATATATTTATTTTTATTATCTTTATTTAATTTAAAATATTCAAATATTTTCACTTAAGTGGATAAAAATATAACCTTAAATAAGGCTGCTATACTTTTTGTTAAAAACCATCAACAAGAATTGGATTCAATGAACAACATTCAAAGTTGACAAATGTCAAAGTTCAATTAAAGTACTGTGTTGAAAATAAAACCAAAGGATTTCTTTTAATGTAATTGTGGATATATATTGCTCGTTATGTTAAATGCTCAGGGCAATAAAGTTTACTCTTAGTTTCAATTTATGTTATATAATATGTTGTGCCCAATTTAACCAACTACTTTTAATTATTTTGTTTAGAATGGTAAACACACACTCTAAACATACTTCTAAATCTACACCTTACTATTTTTATTTGTTAAAATAAACATACCTTCTTTTTTAAAAAAAAACCTGGAAAAATCAAAAAAAAAATATTCTAGTAGAATGTTGCTGGATGTTGTGTATTCTAATAGAATATAACACAAAATAGTGTAATATTCTACTAGAATATAAAAAAACGCTAATTTTTTTATTTTATTTTTTTATTTTTTAAAAATTTTGTTGAATAAAAAAATGACAAAAATAATAAATAAATATATTTTTTTAATTTTTTCATTTATTTTGCATTTTTAATTTTTTTTTGTTTT